>NDXB01003549.1:257265-271407 GCA_002631895.1 Agapornis roseicollis | reverse complement strand
GGTTGTTCTTTTTTTTTTTTTTTTTTTTTTTTTTTTTTTTTTGCTTTCTGTTTAGTCCAAGAAGAGAAAAATGTCATGGCCTTGAATAGCTTTTAGTCATGTTAGTCATATATGACCAGCATTATAATGGTCCTATTTTCTTCAGTTCTATCACTGCCTTTGAAAATTCACCAAAGACGCTGCTACAGTTACTTAGATAATCTACATGTAAGGACTAGGCTGACACAGGACCTAAACAAAGCAGAGGATTTGTTCCTGCATGGGATTCCATTAAACCAGCACTGAAACCCACCAGGCACACATTCACCCATCCACATTTGTTCACAGGTTTGGAGCCTTGACCTAACTTTTTATTAACGTAAAATGCTAATTTTGAGTGAACTTTTTCAAGGAAAATATAACTTTGTTTCCCATTTATGTATTTGGGTTTTTTTCCTTCACAGCATGTGTTTCCAAGGAGTGTCATTAGTTCAGTGTCACCATTGTCACCATTTCATTTAGTATGTTTGTTTTATCATGAATTTCTTTTCTTGTATCATCATAAATGTTTTGGTTTGAGTGTCTGTATGCTCTTAGAAGCCAATACTGTGCAGATGCACATATTTGCTACTTTTTTGTTTTGTTTCTTTCAGGTAATATCAAAATTATCAAACAAGTCTACATTATCTCAGGTATGTTAGTCGTATTTTAACTATGCCAAGATTGACTTTGCAACATGTACCTTGTTATAGCCAGAGCAAAGCTGGAAAAAGTCCAAATGACTTCCATGGTTTCAGAATGAGATTTTAAATAGCATTCTGCAGATAGATCTGCCACTGTCCATTTTATGAGTAAGAGCTTATGATCTTTCCTTCCAGGTGCTTGATCTGGATATCCTACTGTAGCACCTGCATTTTAAATACATACCATTTTAAATACATGTACCCAAGCCAAAGTTTTGAATACGGGTAACATTCATTCTCTGTGAGTATAGGCTGCATCACTGCCAGATCCTGTACAATTTGATCATCATGAAATCCTTCACATGACTATTGTGATTGACAACAAGGCTGTTATATTTTACATAGATGGGTCTTTTGCCACTGTTTTACATTTTTACCTTTTCATACATCTCAAATGGAAAGGACCTAGTTCACTAGATCTGTCAATGTATACTAAGAGAAAAGCATTCATTCAATGAAAGTGTGCTGCAGCACACAGCAAAACTAAATCCATGCTGCAAAACATTTAGACGAATACCAATAGGGACTGAGAACATTTGGATAAATGCCCCAATTCTGCATTTTCATTTCCACCCAGCCAATCTTACTTGGCCTGAATATGGGAGATGTGACTACACAAGCTCATCTGAGGCTTTCTATCTAAAGTTAACAGTGCTCTAATCAAGCTCTATTAAGAGGGGTACCCCCCCAAAAAAAAAAAAAACAAAAAGAACTAATATCAACCCTTTCTGAAACCATGAATTTGCATTTGCCTGCACTTTTCACTCAGTGTATGGAATTTTTAATTTGACCTGGGGCCTGATTCTTCCTTTGTCCAATCACCTATTACCAATGAATGCCAAGTTGTACCAATGGAATAAATGGAACTATTTTTGAGTTATGGCCTGATCCTGACATGAGCTTCATGTTGGCATATCTCAGCACTCATGGCCAGTGCATTTTGTTACCACAAAACAACAATCAATATATTGCTCTCTTACACTGTGCTTTAATTAGTACATAAAGTGAAGAACCCAAGTCTGTGTTGCTACTAAATTGCCTTGGTTCCAACATCAAGCATTCAAATTGCAGTTTTTCTAAGAACAGATATAGCTCTGCTTTTAGATGGCTCAGTTCTGAAGCTGACAATGTCACACCACTGGTTTATTAAAGGGACTTTATATAAACTGAAAAACCTGCCTACTAACCTAGCAGTGTTTTCAGTTACAGCTAAGAAGGAAACAGAGGATATTCAGGCTTGAGCTGAACTCATGTAAATGTCATTTGTAGGTTATAAATATGAATAAATATATGTAAATGTGGATTTATTTGATTAATTGGATGAATTACCAGCCTCAATTTTTTCCCTTAGTTCACAGGAAGTCTGATAGTGTAACATTCAAAAGAAATAACACCTCAGTAAAGCAAGATTAACCTATTCAAGTGTATAAATGGCACATGGCTTGTACAAACTGGTCATGTAATCTTTCCTGGTAACAAAACTTATTGCAGAGAGTTCACATTGCTACTGACATTTTTTAATTTGTTTGTATTTTTCTTACATATGCACATTTAGCCATAGTTGAGGAGGAAAGTTATGGAAGAGTTCCAAAAAAGATATCTCTAATGAGAAATGAAAGCTATGCTGGACCCGAGTTTGTTCCAGGATGAATACTAGAAGAAATTCTATTTCTGAAACATGAAACTCTGAATTTTCCATTAATATGCAAAAATCTACTATTTTAGACAGAGCTCAAGGGAAATGGAAATATAAAGAAGAGGCTTCCTTCAATTGTGGAAGATGAAGATGAGGATGAGGAAGGAGAAGAAGAGAGCAGCACCCTGTCACCAATCCATACAAGGAGCACAAATTTCTCTCAGCAGAAGAAAGCTGGAAGCAATAAGAGCCACCTAGGAAGAAACTTGAAGCAGCTTGCATCAGGAACGGTGCCCTTTCATTCACCCATCCGCGCTTGCAGTTCAAACCCCTCAAGAGCCAAACATGAAACAGAGCTCCATTACTACTCCAGAAGGAAGGAGAAAAACCTTAGGTTACAGATTTCAGCACTAACCAGCAGTGGTCCACCTGACCTGAGCCCAAGGTAATAGTTACAAGTCACCACACTCTCTCATGTAACTCTAATATATATCATGATTGTAGTATTGTAAAATATTTCTTTTTCTTTAGTAGTTCATGCTTTGATCTACAATAAGAAGGAAAACCTTCATATTGTAGGAACCATTACACACTATGCAGAATGTTAAGACTTTAGTCCTTTGTTGTAAAATAAATTATTTCTACCAGTAAAAGGTGAAAGTATAAAGCAATTACAAAAATTACTATTTCAATAGTCTGGCTTTATGGTATTGTTTTGTCCATCTATAATGATATGCATTCCCACAACAGCACTGTGAAACATTCTGAGTCCATCAGAAAGAGAACAATTTAGAAAACAACTAGACGATTATAAAGCTTAGCTGTGCAAATAAAAAAGTCCCTAGAGGACTGTAATAGAAAATGCAATTTTAGAGGAAAAAAAAAATATGTTTTTTTACATTAGAGAAAGGAAACCTTATAATGCAGGTGATGTAGAGAACAAATATGGAGTTGAGAAAATATTTTAGCTGTGATTTCTGGCTTAAAAAGGAGTTGCATAACAGGCTATGTGGAATTATTAGTGTATGATTTTAAACTTTTACTTGCATGTTACTTGTAAGGTGATTTATATATCTTATTTCTAAATCATTGCATCACAGTAATTAAGTATAAACTAAGAGATCAGTTCTTTACAGAAATCGCAATCACTTTTTCACATACAAGGAGCTGCAGCAGTTGGTCTTCCAGTTCAAGTTTGGGTTTCTAGAATTTGAAGTATTTTACATGTTCAAGAATTTCCCTTACAGAGTGGTAGTTTCAACAACTAAACATGAAATAGCCACAGCTTGAGGAATATTTGTTTAGCTCCGTCAAGGCACCTGCCCCTAAGGATGCAATCATAAGTAGGACACTGAAGCCTATATAGAAATCTTTCCCTCTCATCATATATTTGATCAGTACTGTTACATTTCAAATAGGAGCTGGGTACAAATGATTTTAGCTTTGTCAATACAGGAGAAAATAGTCTGTGAAAAAACAGCTTCCACACTAGAAAAATTGGAATTCATAGTAGGTGTTTTCTCATTTCTTTCATAAATCTCATATGAAATTGGTTCAGATCAGCTATGATGAAAGGTCATTATCATTTGCATAACAAGTAGTAATTCAGGGAAAAGCTACCTGTCACATTTTCTGCTTGAATCTTGCTTATTATTGTTCTGAACATATGCAGCCAAATGCTGGCACTAAAGGCTGCAAGAGTAAATGTGACACAAGTATTGTTTTGTATACTATTATTTCCTATTTACATTTATGATTTTCTAATTGCAGAGTAATCCTGTTAATAGGGTGATTATTGGCCCAAGACATATGTGTTTTTCAGACTTTAGCTTTCCAGCTAAAACACTTTGATGTTATTTCCTAGAATGAGTTTATATTATTAGAATACTTAAACTGACAAAACCACTTTGAAAAGAGCCTTAAAAAAAGAATTAAAAGGAAAATATGACCTTAATTAAGACTCTCACTTTTGTTTGCTGTTAGACAGCAGTGCAAAGGACAGGCAAGACTCGGGATGAAATGCCACTTTCTCAATGAGTGAAATCACACTTTCTCAAGAGAATATACTTTGTCTGCTTAAGAAACTTATTCTACTGCAGATGTTCCCTAGTGTAAACCACCCAGAACTCTTCACTGCTTCTTCAGGTTCTTTCCTTCTACACCACAGGGAAGATAATAAAAACAGAGACTAGGTAAAATACTCTAGCAGTTCTTGACGCAAAGAGAATCCAGCATCCCAATTTGGAAGATACAGTCAATGTCTTCCCAATCAATTTTTGGACACTACCTATGAAGTAAAAAACCATCAAAAGGAAGTGAAAGTGATAATAAAGGTAGTCCTGGGAGGAGGCATTGATGTATTTGATTCTCCTAACACCCACATGGGCAAGTACACTGTAGCCCTGACTGACTGGATAGAAGAGGTCACACATTAACCCTTTCCAACTTTTTGACTTCTAAGATCAGAGTTGTCTCTCTTCAGGAGAAAATTCAGGCCTGCACAATAGCTAATTCATAAAGGGTTGAGACTTACCAATTACTTTTGTCTCCTCATGTTTTCAACTCACTGAATTATACCGCTGCACAGCCAGTTCCTTGTATAAGCATCTTTCCCATTCCATATTTCCCACATAGGATCCTGTATTTTTGCTCTCCAGAATGATGTGGTCTATTGCTAATATGATTTTTAGTCTGACTCTTTAAACACTTTAAAGACTACAGCGTCTATAAATTCTAATCATGTTGGAGTAGGTTTTCCTCTGTGTGCTTTAAAGGCAGCTAAAATGTTAACATTTTATATAATTAGAAATCTCTACAAAAGGGATATTGGTGTACAAGATTTATTTTTGAAGCAGTGAGTCCAGATGACATTAAATAGGTTTTATAGCAAATTTCAAACAATGAAATCATTCAGGTTTTCAGCTGCAGATAACAGTATAAACCAGAGCAGCTCATTCACTGTATTTGAGTCTCATCTCCTCTCAGAAGCAGGTTAAGATTAGAGTGAAGGCTAGTAATATCCAACTAGCATCATGAATATTCAGACATGACACAGAGCCCTAAATCCACATGAAGAGCCAAGAAGGACAAGAATGTATGGTATGTGCACAGAGCTTCAAGTTACATGCATCTTTCAAGCCCAGTACATCATAGATATCTTTGCATTGCCTGTTCTTTCTTTCTGCAAACATTTGCAAACATTTTGCTTGAGAACATTCTTATTAGATGGAAAGTCTAATTTCCACTATCACAAAGTTATCACCATTAAATAAGAGGCCAAGAACTGTCTGCTTTAACCCTTCCAGATTAATATTTAACTCATCTGCCTACTCTAAAACAAATTTTGAATCTTGTGCCTGGACAAAGCAAGAAACTGAGGCTCCATGTCTGTCAATTGGCAGTTTTCTGACCTTTTCACTGACTTTAAAACAGTTCTCCTTATAGCACAATTTGTTGTAAATGAGAACAAAAAAAAAATATTCATAATTATCTATAATTTAATAATATGTGTTGATTTCTTCACCTGATACCAGTTTTCTATTCTTGGTTATTGTATAAAATGCCTTTTTTTCCTTTGGATTTCACGACACTGCAAATTTGAGGTCAGCTGTAAGGCATGAGTAGAAATAACTTACACAAATACCTTTCCTAGTAATTAGATACAATACCAATACTAATGTGACTGGGATATTGCAGCCTGTCCTCATATCTTCCTACACCGAATTTGGAAATGACATTGCTTTGCCTGAATTAATTTTACCCAGATTTGAGAATAGTTATTTGCATGGCAACACTTTTGACTGTGGTTTACAGAGATGCTTTCATAAATATATTATGTTCAGGCTTAGACTCTGCCTAAGTTATCCAGATATAAGAGACTGACTGTTATGTGCATGGAGATTTAAATTTCACGAGCATACTGAAGCATCTTTAGTATGTGTAGAATAAAGAATGGCAACAGATAAGATATGAAAAGAAAAACAATACAGCTTTTGTTCAGACCCAGAATATACTGCAGAAGTCATGAAAACTTTGAAACTTCAGTTGATTATGTTTGGCCTCACCTTCCTTTCCCTAACAGTAAACTTAATCTTTAGTGACTCATAAGAGGTTATACCAGTATAACAGTTTTTACTTTTCTCTAAACCTAATGTTGTGCAAAATTTACCATTGCTTAAAAATATGCCCTTTAGGAGTAATTTTGACAACATAATTATGAACTTGATATTTATGAAACTGTTTATGAAACTGCTCCATCACTTCGATTTTTCTCAACAGAATTGTTGATGGTATTGAAGATGGAAACCATAATGAGGAAAACCAAACCTTCGACTTCAGCTCTGATCAGCTCAGGCAGGAATCCAGGTTATCTCCTACAATTGGAGGTGAGTTTTGCCTGGGAAAATCACTCTTCAGAGAAAACAATTTTCATAACTGCTTTTTGCTCCCCTTTATTTTTTTGATTTCCAGAAGTGACATAAATGGATTTAATGCATATCTGTACTTTCAATACCATTCCAGTACCATAATTGGTACTGTACAAAAATACAACAGGGTCTCAAAGGCTGTTTGTTCTTTTCCTAGAAGTAGGCAGTCATGATAAAAGAGCTTGCAAAGAATACTGTATTTTAATACATTATATGTTACCAGCAGTATTATAGGATCAGCCAGTAGCCTCATGCTGCCAAAACTTAGGGCATGGAAGGTACTAAACACAAGGGGAAAATTTAATATAAAACATTATAATACCAAATTAAAAACAAACAAACAAACAAACAAATGCATATGCCATATGCAAATTTGGATCTCAATTTTTGGTAAAGACATGGAGGAATGCAGATGTACCTAGATTTTTAGAAGTTAAAAAAAAAACAAAAGCCTTCATAGAAGAGGTTTCAGGAAGCCTTAAATGGCTTACACTGAAAAACTTGATAAAACGGCACCACAGAGAAATAGAGCATGTCAATATGGTGGTCTGCATGAGGGAGAAAGACTGGAAGAAAGGGTAAGAGGGAGAAACCAGTGGACTAATGCTGAAGTGACACAAATAGGGTGGATCAGACTCTTTTATGAGCAAACAGTTGTCACATAATTAAATACGCTTTGCATGGAAACTATTAGGACATATTTATTTCCTTTTAAAGCCAAACAGAATAATAGTAATACAAGATTAATTTTATCTGTGTTTTTTTAAAAACAGTCGACATGTCGTATGATTGGCATCAGGGTTATCATTTTCAGTTCTTTCAGGTTCAGACTGGAGAGGAGTATGAACTTCATTTGTCACACTTTTCTTATGTATGATACACTGAACATTAAACACAAGATTTTACTTTCATTCAAAGTGCAAACTAGGTTTAAATTTAAAGCACTGGATAAGTGCAATAGCATTGTTATTTCTTATACTTCTCTCATTTACGTGCATTTGAATTATTTTCAGAGGCTGAAATTGGTGCTGCTGTGCTTGTTATCAAAGCAGAAGAGACCAAACAGCAGATCAGCAGGCTTAATAATGAGGTAATGAGCTTTTTTGAACATTGGACGATATTAAAAATGAGTCAAGGAATGACACAGAAAACTTGGAACATGATAAATGTGTGATAAATGAGTTTGCAAAACTGGATGGGGTTCTTTCATGTAGGGCAGTTTGGGGTTTTAAACTCTTTCCCGGATTAATTTTCTACATAGAAGCTATATAAAAGTTCGTGCCATGTGCTACAGATAAAAACAAAGCAAGCTAGCATAGTTAGTGTATCTAGTTTTCTTAGGATTTATCCTCTTCTGAACATGCTTCTTTTTCTCTCTTTCCTGTCGTTCTTTCCTCAAGTTCCTTCTTCCAACTTTTCTTGTCTTGGTGAATGCTATGCTTCTGGGGAATTTCCTTGAAAGAAATTCAAATCCATTCATGTACAAATGCATACCAAAAGTTTCAAGTCACTTCACCTGTGCCTATTTGAATGAAACAGAAGCTCGTCCATTCCTGCTCAAGCAGTATGACCTGAGGGGTGCAGGGCCAATATTGCTCAGTAGTGCTTTTTAATCTTCCCTTCTAACAACTTGAAACCTGCAATTGACTATCAATCTGACACTAATGTTCTCTGGCTAAACTGTTTCATACATTCATCCATCAGACTAACTTCACCGTTACACTGCAAGACTAAAATCTATTCCCAGCATACTCTGCCTTTCATTATGAAGAGATTAAAGACAATTTCTTATGACTCCACATGAGGAAATATTTAGATAAATCCAACCATATAGTTTCATTTCTTTTTTCTAATCCCTTTGGTTACCAGAAATGTCAAGGTTTTTTTTTCATTTTTCCTTCTATATTGTGTACACTTAATCTAGTGATATTTTATTTCCATATATGAATTATTAGGCTTGTAAATCTCAGTCAGGTTAAGTTGGTCAGATAAATGCCGTAATTTGACATGGTTAGTTAGTCTCTACGAATGTATCGCCTCATTTATATATCAAACTGCATTTTTCAGACAAAAGTCTCATGCCCCACTGACAACAGTTTTTATAAAGCTCAGTCAAAGAACTCAAAATATCTCCAAGATGTTCACTGACAACATTATTAAGATAAAAAATTATATTTTCCATGTAATACTTTTGAAACAGACAATCATACTGATACATCCCTTTTGACATTGAAGAGGACAGGTATTTTTAAAATATGAAGATGTGTTATGTGACTATCCACAAGAGGCAAGGTGGAAAATACATCATGGTGGCAGATTCACCCAGGCAGGCACTTTGTGGACTAATGAAACATTTCAACTTCAATAGTTCTGGGCTTCTCATTGCATTTTTGGTGAAAAGCAATAAATTATTCTTGGAGCAGTGTAGTATGTTAAACAACAAGAAACCCAAATGATTTCCCTCCATGCACAATCTATATTTTTCTCTGCTAACACTATCTAAACAAAATGTTATGCAATTTTCTTGCTCACGCTAACAATAAAAGGGAAACATGATGACATGCAGTAAAACACTAAAGTTTCCACACAGGAAAACTGAATCCAAAATCCAGAGACAAAGCTTTCACTGTTCTGAATATTGCTTACTCTCCTATTTTAAAATTGAGGAGGGAGGATCAGTCCATTTTTTCACATAATATGCTACTTGTGAGACTTTACTTGAAATACTTACCTCTCAACATTTCTTCAATCTCTCCTGGGATAGAGACAGATTTGAACCACTAATTCTTGATTTTAAAAATCAACCATTACACTTTCAGGCAAAAAGAAGTCATCACCAGTGAATCCCTATCTTCTTTTCTCAGGAGTGTGACAGAAGCACGTTCATCTATAGACTCTGTCTGTTGAGCAGGTATTAGGAGCCCTGTAAGTAACAGGAAGATAACTTCTGGAGAGTACCACCAGCTTGGTGTGAAGCAGAATTTGTTTTCACACTGTCTAACTGACAGGGGACTGCTTCAAGACAGAGTGCTAAGTACTAAAACTAGAAGCCAAACAAGGTTTTGGTAGGTTTAGACATCTTTTGGCAACACCTGAATTGATTTACATCTAACCTGGTTAGAGATACAACTACAGTAGTAGTAATGCAACCAGAAGATACAAATAGCACCAATAATGTCAAAAAAAAATCTGAAAACAGCTGTTTAATCACAGCAAAGATACTTTTTTCTGATTACAGAACCTCACAGAAGTTATAGGATGTTATAGACCTACATGAGGCTAAATTAATTATTATAGAAAACCCTACGCTCTGGAAAACACACCAGAATTAGTCTAGGAACCTAAGGGAACATTTATATTCAACTTTACAGTATCTCTAAGACCAATTTATTCCATGTTGTATAGAGTATATTACATAGAGTTACATCTACACTAGTGTAGACATGTTTAAAATAAAGATTGGGTTTGGTGCCCTGCAGCAGTTGGAAGGAGTATTCTCTACTTTCCAAAGTCATATTTTGTCTTCCGTCTAAGAAGTCCACTAGCGAAGAAAACATCATTCTGCATTCTGACCAAGCAAGAGTCTTAAACATAGAAATATTTACACATGTGGGAATTCTCAATTCAACGTGACAATGCATGGGTATAAAATATGGACAAATATAGGACTGGATATAAAAAATAATAAAAAAAAAGTATTAGAAGCAATTCTAAACTGGTGTAGATTTAGATTTCATAGGGAATGTTCTGGACTCGAATCCAAGAGACAGATAGGTATTCTCCAAGTCCTCCCATGAATCAAAATTTACATTGAAAAAACTGTATAACTGTAAGCCTGCTTAATTGCATATTCTGTAAATATTCAAACATGCCCACTTGGAGTTTCTGAATGGACAGTACTGATTTGGTACTTACCCAAATGAGCCTATGAGTCCTGCTGACTTACAATAGCCATTTCTTGAGGGTTTTGCTGTTACATTAAGTACTGAACACTTGCAGACCCCATCCTTTCACCATTCCATCACTCAATGACCATTAATGGACGATTATGACTCATGCTTCAGCAGACTGCAAGCAGTAGTTAAAATACTAGCAGAGTTAGAAACAAACCCATTAAGACATGCAACCTCCTGAAAAAGAAAATGGAAGAAAGCAGGTCACAAGTAGCCAACAGCAGCAAACATTACTACATTTTCCAGTGGAGGTCAGAAGTCAATCAACAAACGCCAAAATAGCTGCTTTCATGAAAAGCAATTATATTACAACAGTTCACTAGTTAGCTTAAAAACATTTCAGCTGTTCATTCAGAGAACAAAGACATGCATCTTCCTATTAAGACATTCAGTGCAGTCTGTCGTAAGCAAAGCAAAACAAAGCATATCTAAGAGCTGCCCCAGAGAAAAATCTACAAAATAAGCTATACCCAGCTTAGATATCCAGCAGAGCTCTTGGCAGTATTTTAGGCATATGGCATTCAGTACATAATCCAAAGGAAAGTTCATTTACCTAAGAATGGGGATAACAGAAGGCAGAACTTCGAATTCATTTCTCAGGATTTGTTACGTACTAACTTTAGGACTAATGGATGGACAGAATCCCTCTAAGGAGGGTATACTCTAGCATCAGCACTGTCTCTCTATTAGGCAATGTGGGAGAGACTTGAAACACAGCGCAGATTCTCTTTGTATAGCTCCATGGTTTGGCTGCTCAGCCATTTACCCAGCTTCTTCAATCCCTCACCTAACCTCACTTCTCATTTTGAGCTGGATTGAGATACAAGCTGATAAAAGGAAATTCCCCTCCAGTTCAGTATTGCAAGGTGGAGTGAAACATGACTGTTTGATCTCCTACCCCATTTTCCCATTCCACTTAGTCTAAACGATCACTGAATAAAAAAGGCATGACTTTCATTGTAGTTTAGCATGTTCAGTATTTGGCAGGCTATTCAAACATATATGCACACGATTTCACGCTCAGCTGTAGAGGACATCTTGCCCAGTGCATGCAGGTGAACTCAGATTTCTATGTTTCTCATGTCTTGCCCACATGCAAACCAGCTCCAGTGCAGCCTCCTTTGGCCTCAGAATTTGTGAGCTGATCACATACTTTACCACATCAGAAGACTGCACAATTACAGTACTAAAACTGTAGAATGAACAGAGTACTCACATTTCTCCCATTCAACTGAAAAAAAACAAACAAACACAAGAAAATATGAACAGGGTCAGGTTTTCTACTAAAAAATTGCCTTCTATTTAGCAGCATCTTGGAGTACTTAGTGGAAATTCAGCTATTTTTAATTTTTGGTTTTTTTTCATGTAAGTGCTTAAAATACTCTAAGCATTTGGCACTTATTCAGAACAGAGAAAATGCATTCACAGGGATATTTCACTTTCATATAACAAAAGGAGCTATCCTAAATAAATAGGTTTATTTTCCAAATCACCTAAAGAAATTATATAAATAATTTTAGAACATATTTCACATCCAGCTGCCAAAAATCAATCTCATTCTCCTCTCAGGACAGGGGAAAAAAAAGGGTTTTTTTTTTAATCAAAACATATTCCTTAGTACTAAAAATTTGTGCACATGATGGAAACAGCCATTTTGTAGTCAAGTGCCAACAAAGAAGGCTTGGTAGCTAAGTTATTCAGGCCTTCAGTTTTGCATAGGGAATGTACTGTAAGTTCAGTTTGCAGCTTGAGAACTCATATAAAGAATTAGCCTGACTTACAATAATTAAAAACATGCTATTTGTAACAAGTTCAACTATATTATCACATAAGAGAAATTATTTTGCAGCAAAGACATCCCAGTAATTCACTTTGTAAAATATCCTTTAATCAAGAAAAACGCAGCAAAAAGTGAACTAACAACATTTATTGAGGATAAAAACTAATCTATCAATTTGGGATTTTAGCAAGGAAAACTTAGCATAAAAGTGAAGACATACAACCTAGTATTATTTGTGTTAAGAAATAAAAACCTTCTAAAACATAAATACCACATAAATACATTTTTGTTTACTGGAATTTCTAAAAATATATTTAACATTGATATTTATATTTACAAAGAACTCCTTCTTTGTTATTGTTTTGTCCTGCTCCTGTAATTTAAGGATTGTACTCTTTCCAGGTTCAGGGTGTTTTTATTCTTTTTAATGTAAGCTTATTGACAGATGAAGGTAACAAAAATAGCCGATGCTCTAAAACTTAGGTTAATTTATTTTTTAAGCAGGGCATACAGCACATACATGGCATAGGTCCTCTATACTGTGCTGTCTCTCTTGTGCTTTTCCTAGGTGGAAAGGCACCTGAAACAAATTAAGAGAGGAAGCCACGCACTGTAAAAATCAGCTGGGCACCAAAAGCTGACTTCAGATTAGAATTAAAACCACTACTACCATGAGAGATGTTGACAATTATTCAGTTAACTTTCTAATAAACATTTCAAGCCCTTTCTCTACTGAAAAGCTCTATTTTCCCAGCACCTTAATGTTGGTATACAAATTCACCACTTTTCTCTTATGCATCAAAGATATAAGAAAAAGCCAATTGCTGTTCTCCTAAAACCAATTTACAGTGGAAATGCATCCTGTTCCAGCAGATCTCAGCAAATTCAATTCCTTCTGACTTTACCTGTCACATATTTTAAAACTTTTCATTGGTAGCATTTTATTTTGGATTTTCATTGTTTAGAATTTTTAAGTCACTGACAAAGTACAGAATTTCAAGCTGTACCAGCCTAAGTAATGCAGCAACATTCCACAACACTTCATAAGCAGAATATTGTACTTACATTCGTGCCTCTGACATTTTCTTTTCAGATGTAATGCTTAACATTTATCCTTATTGACTTTCATATTACTGATATTTAAAAATGAACATGAATTCCATTTAGCCATTAAAAATAAATGTTAAATAAAAACAGATTGGGTAGGCTGCTAACACAAATGTTTTGAAATGTGCAGGGATGACAACAAACCACTGATCATAGAATTACAGAATAATTTGGGTTGGAAGGGACCTTAACAATCACCTAGTCTGAACACACTCAACTTGTGTAGTGTTTCATACTTTTCTGTTCTGTCCTTACTTGTTTAATAGTAGTAACAATAATCTTAGTGTCCTAATTTACTCAGGCAGATTGGTTGCACTGGAACTACCCAAGAGTTGGCTAGCAAGTCAGCAGAGAAACTAGTACATTTTCTTCTTCCTCTATATGATAAAGCCAGTTTTACAGCCTTCCAGATTTCTGGATTTATTTCACTGAATCATCATATCACTGCACAAATCCTATATATGTAATCTGAACTGAGATTAGCTGCATTGGATTCCTTTTTTTTTTTTTTTTTTTG
>NDXB01003549.1:232612-257177 GCA_002631895.1 Agapornis roseicollis | reverse complement strand
ATTAGCTTATTTTGTTTTCTTTTTTTTTTTTTTTTTTTGCAACTGCAACTAGCTTTACTGCTAAAGTGCCATTAAATCAAAAAAGTCTATCACCATAATACCAATAGCCATAGACATGCTGATACATGATCAGTGAAAAGTCTGTCTCAGCTCAGTTCTCATTTCATTCATTCAGAAATGCATTTACTGGGAAATAGGATATCAGCATCTAGTTAATCTGAGCCTTGAAAGACAACTAATTCCAGTTAAAAGTCTCCCTGGCTTTAGGAAGCACCAGCATAGAAGAAACAATGAAATACCAAGCAAGTCAAGGGAGAAGCCTGTCATATGCAGTACAAGCTAGGCAGCTTCCCTGAGTTTGCAAAATGCAATTTCCATTTTCAAGAAGCAACTTCACTTCTTTAGCTATTCAGAAAAAGTCATGGTAGAGGATGTCCGGGTGAACTTTGAATTGCAAAAAGGGAGTAAACGACAGAGAAAAAAACACCAATGTGCAAAGTGTCCAATCAGAAAAGGTTTATTCCAGCTTTATCCAGCAATGGTGATGAGAGGTAGGTATTCTAGTAGAAAATTTAACATTAAGAAAGAAAAACCAAATTAAAGGCTGGAATATATAATAGAAAAGCAAAGAAATTTTTTTAGCCAATACTATTTAAAGCAATAATCATAGAATCATAGACTGGTGTGAGTTGGAAGGGACCTTCCATGGGCAGAGACACCTTCCACTAGACCAGGTTGCTCAAAGCCCCATCCAACCTGGCCTTAAACACTGCCAGGGATAGGGCAGCCACAGCTTCTCGAGGCAGCCACAGCTTTTCTGTGCAACCTGTGCCAGTGCCTGCCCACCCTCACAGTGAAGAATTTCTTCCTTTTATCTAATCTGTATCTGCCCTTTTTCAGTTTAAAGCCATTCTCTGTTGTCCTATCACCCACCCTTGTAAGAAGTCCCTCTCCAGCCTTCTGGTAGGCCCCTTTTAGGCACTGGAAGCTGTTCTAAGTTCTCCTCAGAGCCTTCTCTTCTCCAGACTGAACAAGCACAACTCTCTCAGCCTGTCCTCCAGCTCTCAGATCATCTTTGTGGTCTCCTCTGGACTCACTCCAACAGGTCCACATCCTTCCTACACTGAAGGTCCCAGAGCTGAACATATTATTCCAGGTGGGATCTCACCATCTTACATTATATAGAGCTTCTCATCATTTTTCTGGAGAGGTTTAAATACAATCACCTCCATACCTACTTAACTACATGGAACAAACTACATAACAGTTTAATACTGGTAATAAAAAAAATACCCTTTCTAGTGAAACTAAGTAATTTGAAACTGCAAAATACTACTAAATCTTATATAAGTCAGAGCATCAGAAAGAGTTATTATTAAAAAAAATTAATTAAAAATTTTAAATTTAATTTTAAAATTAATTTTTTTTAAAAATATATATATCTCTTTTTAACCTCTAAGAGATATTTTTCCTTTATAACAGAGCCTCTAAAAAGGTATGAACCTGAGAAACACCTCTTGCTAATTAAAACTATATCATCTGTATAAATCCCAGTTTCTGTATTAGGAAACACTGCAGTATGTGTTTCAAGTAAGTGAAGTTCAAGTTCTAGAAACTGTTAAGGCAGCATTCCAAGTATAGCTGGGATCTCACAGATCATTTTAAAGCTGTCTGCCTAGCACAGCGGGAACCATTTGTACAACTGGCTGTATTGCCTAGCAATAATCACTGAACTACTGAAAAGAAAATAGCTTTAACAGCATGCAAGGAATTAGTCCTTTCACTCAGGAGGAAACTGTGCTGCTTTCAATTTCTGTTTCATAGACTTAAAATTTCTTTTGCTTTTAATCTCTATTCTTTCACACTTTCTGGAGCACTGTGAAATTGTTAACATTATTGATTAGATTGTTCACTGTTAAACACACTTATTTGCAGCTGTTCAAGAATCACTGCAGGGTGTAAAAAGGATTGCATAACCACTATAGCATTAATAGCAACAGTAATAGTATAAGTGTAATAGTGTAAGTATATAAGTATAGTAATATAGAGATAGATGGTAATTAACAGATTTACAGATATTGGAGCTAAGATTAACAGTTTGTAAAATCCAGAGTTTTTAAATTATCCAGAAAATTACATATTTGCTTTGCCTGTGTGACAAGCAGTGTTTATCCAAATAGATGTCACTAAATGGTGATCAATTTCTAACAGTTTGTCATAAATTGAATTTTAAACTATCATACTACTGGAAGTTATTAAAGTATAAATCAAAGGCTGTTTTATCAGCTTTTCCTATACATAGGCTGTTCCTATGACTGTGTGAGAGCAAGCTTATGAGAAGACAGCATTCCAAGAGCTAGGTGATACATCAAAAATAGTGTCTGGGCAGAAAAGCAAGTTGTAATTAGCAGAAGTTTGAGAGCTCCACAAATACTCAGGCTGGCATTGATTTTTACTGTATTTTCTCAATGAACTGGCAACAGAAACATGGTAAGGAATAATTAATGTTTCTTTAAAGCCTTTAAGTAATCATCATTAGAAGAGGAAAGCATGAACCAAATCAAACAAGGTATCTTTTTGGATACCTGTCCTGGGTTCAGCAGTTGCAGTCAGTTTTTCCATTCCTGGAAGTGTTCAAGGCCAGGTTGGATGGGCAGATAATCTAAATGATCTTTAAGGTCCCTTCCAACCCAAACTATTCTGTGATTCTATGATTTTAAAGTTGCAGATATTTTCACACAACATCCTTAGTAAGGTGCATACTCAATGTAATACTTATCTGCAGAAAACACATTAAAATAGGTGTAAGATGGGAAATAAGGTACAGAAAACAGTTGCTTTATCTGCTAGTAGTACGGAACAGTGATGGTCCTAAATAGCAGTGATGACCACTGAATCTATGTGGCCATGGGTTGTCCTTCTTCCCCCTTTCTTCCCAAGGAAGCTTTTGGAGGTTTTGTAATGCCATTTCCCAGTTCCCAGTGGAGCAAAAAGATTCCTGTGTGGTTGATTTGCCCAGAAATCTCACAGTGTGTTTCCTTACAGGCTGACAGTACCAAAACCGTCCTTTTGGTGTTCTAACCCCACAGGAAGTCTGTTCATATGTCACTTTCTTAACATATTTTAATCCCTCACATTAACTGAAGTTTAGATGTGCTACCTAGCATTCAAAGCTTTATCTCAGCTGGCAGAAGGAGATCTCATGGTTATTTTCTGCCTAGCAGGACTTAATTAGGTAACAAAACAGAGAGAGAGACACAGAGAGATCCTGTAATGTGACCCTCATGAGTATCCTCCAATTAAGAATTTTTCACTCCAGGGATAGTGTGATCATTACAAAACTATTAAAACAACATGATGGGTTTGAACTCTTAGCTCAGAGAGAAATGAACAGACGTATAGGAGCTACATTCTTCCCTTCTAACTGAATTTCCTTATTGTGCCTCTCTAACTGTCTTTTCAGCACTTTTTTCAGAAAAATGAAAATTGTATTTCTGTTTCTGGTTACATGAAAATTAATCTGAGTAGGGCACCTAATTGGTGGTGCTCTTATTTCAGGGTAAAGAAAAGCCCTCTGAATTAGCCTTGTTTCCTTTTTGATAGGTGGTTTATCCTTCTGAAGATAACTGTGCTCTCATGTCTTTTTTTCAGCAGAGTATTTTCAATAGCCTCACTATGACAAACTCTTTTAACAGTAATGACTGTGGTCTAACCTGAAATAGATTGATTAGCTGCCATGGAGACAGAGTTCATTTCTACCGCTTGATAGGTTGATTTCTCTTTATTAAAAATAATTGACTGATTTTAACTTCCTACAAACTTTTCCTTAAAAAAGAAAAAGGAAAGACAAACTCATTTGAAATGGCAAGTTGCTCACTTCTATGCTTGAGTTAGGCTTTTCATTTCCCAAAATATACTTATAATGTCCTAACGAATATTCCCATTGATATTATATACCAATATACCTCAAAATATAAGTTCAGAACTTGCCGATCTCATCCTGACCCAAACCAGCAATTTTGGGGAGATTACAGACTTCATATAACTCATGTGATTAATTGGATGCAATCAATGGTTTCAGCATTAAACAAAAAAGAAGTATAACAAAATATGATTCTTCCTTTTGCACCTACAGCAGAGTAATCTATGCTACAGATTATTCTCTCTTTGTGTTAATGTAATATGTTTCAAGCATAAAAATAACTACATGGAAGCTAACCATTTCACATTTTTTTAATTGTTTTAATTGTTTCTTGATAGCAAGTGGGGTTTAGAGTTTCTAGTTTTTTTAGTAGTAGTTTGCCAGATTTTATGTAACTTCATCTTGCATCTGACAACTTTGTGTATGGGTTTCTTTTATTTTACTATAAAGACAGCAGTATTTATTTCACGTGTGTATTTATGAACAAGATTTCAGAAGATCTCTTTTTTAAAATTTCATTCATCAGTATAAAATTGGTTAATAAAAAAGGTTTAGGCATTAAAATATTTAATAATTGATGAAGAAGCTACCAATGCCATATATTAGTAGAGTATATTTCTTTAAAGAGCTTATGCCACAGGTCAAAGCTGATATTGTTAGAAGGAAAAAAAGGTATGTATGTGTGTATTTCAGGCATGACTGCACAAATACTGTGATATTTTGCCCTGCCATAACAGGTCACAACTTTAACTCAAGAAGTCTCACAATTAAGTAAGAATATGAAGAACGTGATACACCTTCTGGAGAACCTGCTCACCTCCCAGAAGACTCCAGGGTTCTGTGCTGTGCACAGCATATCTCGAAGTCCTACCCTGGACAGTCTTCAGTCTCGAATGGCCTGGACTACGCATCAACCTTGCATGCACATGCAAGCTGGGAACTTTACTTGCACCAAAACACAACCTTGCCGCAGCAACACATTATGTGACATTTGGAACACTGATCTGTCCTCTGTAGGCAGCAGTCCCCAAAGAACTGAACCTAACCTGCAAAATCCTATGGATGCTGAATTTTATTATACACCAGGCCTTCACAATTCCCCTTCCCAGTATCAGGTAATTCAGAAAGACAATCTGCAGTTTTTAAGATGCACCTCTCCCCATTCAGACACTACCTTGACTCCTCTTCAGTCTATTTCAGCAACTCTTTCTTCTTCAGTATGCTCTTCATCAGAGACATCATTACACCTCGTGCTCCCAAGCAGATCTGAGGAAGGTAGCTTTAGCCAAGGAGCAATCAGCTCACTAAGCCTTGAGAACCTGCCGGGATCATGGGACCTGGAAGGAACAGCCACAGTAGTTTCTGTGCAGACCCCAGATTTCCCAATAGACATTGCGACAAGCACAAGGGATGTTAAAGATAAAGATTACCAAGCCATAGATGTATGAGAAACACTGAAGTGGTACTCAAAGCATGTGTCACAACTGCCAGTTTTAAATTTAGACTGCATGACAGCTTTATTTGACCTTTCCTCTGGCGATCATGGAGACTTACAAACATGAAAATTCAGATTTATAGAAAGTAGGAAAAGGTATTGACAGTTCATACTACAGGAAGAAAAAAAAATTTAGACTCTAGAAGCATGTTGAAAAGAATTTTGTATACCGATATAACTTACTGGTCTGTTTGGCAGACTTTTGTGATAGTCCAAAGACCCTGAGGGTCAGAGCAGCTGGAAGTCTGGGACAAAAGAACTGTCATGGGCAGCTTTTGTTCATCGAAGCAAAGGTTTTCCCCAAGTGTCTGACTGTTGTTCCTAAACAATATCTATGGCACTGTTTGCTTCAGGTGGTTGTGGGTCCTGCTGGTGTGTTTGTCAGTTCCGTGAAGGTGAAGGGACAATTATTGCTGCATGTCATATAGACAATCAACCAAATAGAGCAGGTAGAGTGTTTAGTTGTTGCACGTTATTTGTCATGTAAATTAAACCTCTTAATTTATCTAAAAATACTATTTTTATATACTTGGTATGAAACATGTACTGAAAATTATTTAAAATATTTATAAAGAGAATAAGAGTTTGTTTTCATTTTGGTAAAAGCTTGCAATTTTAACAAGAAATGCACTACCATTATGTATTAGATCAAATACCATTTATTGCTCAGATATTATGTAGTTTACAAATGGATTCCCTTTTATGTGCATGCAATTTGCAATGAATGTATTCATGCTGGTGGAATACAAGCAAATTAAGTTATTATTTTATTTTAAAAAATAAAACAGTGGGAATG
Source organism: Agapornis roseicollis (assembly GCA_002631895.1). Taxonomy (NCBI): domain Eukaryota; kingdom Metazoa; phylum Chordata; class Aves; order Psittaciformes; family Psittacidae; genus Agapornis; species Agapornis roseicollis. Next base: position 250,964 of record NDXB01003549.1, on the reverse strand, counting down.
TTGTATCCTATACTAAGTCAGCAATCACTAAAGTGAATTGTTATATTTATAACATTAAGTACCCTTGGTTTGTGTCTTAATATTGCACTATTATTGGTAAGACCAAGTCAACATCTTAATACACATCCTTGTTTTGGGATTTTGTATCTGAACAAGAAAATTAAAAAGGATGGAAACTATTAAGTGAACTGAGGAATATTAAAGGATAAATTTACAATGGTTTAGGCAGAATCAAATAATTAAGCTTAAAATATTTATTTATTGGATGATATTTTTATTTAAGTTTATAAAATCTAGCTTTGACCTTCAGTTAAAAAAAAAAAAAAAAAAGACACCATAGGTTTGACAAATTATTTAATCCAGGACTTGATTTAATTCTCAAAGGAAATTTTAAGGGTTTTTTCAGTATCTAACATATTAAAAACCTCCTATTACTGCAGTGCAACCAGAGCTACTGTTTTGAATTGGAATTTTGATTTATATATTTGAAGATGCACAATATGCATCATACTTGCATGCTCTCTAGTAAGCTTTCTAAAAATTACATGTTTACAACCCAAAATACATGTTCTAAAATAGAAAAGTAAATTAAGTTATAGTTAATAAAATGGTAATTGTTCTTAAATTAAGCTTTTTTACAGAGCACAGACTTTTGTTTTACTTCCATAGGAGGTTGTCTTAAAAAGAAAAAAAAATAAAAAGAGAAAGAAAATCCTCAGAGACTAAGCTCATTGTTAACATTTCGCTGTGCATAGGAACACAGATCTCAGCTGAAACTCTATGCCCAAGTCTATATCTTTCGGCATTCTTTTTCCCACTGGTACAAATTAAGGACAAATTGTCATCTCGCATTTTGAGCTGCCTGAATTTTGTCAGGGTGGCTATACTTCAACATTAGTGTTTCTATGTAGAGTTTCTTATTTTCCTTCTATTCCAGTTTTCACTTAAGACAGAGAAGTGCTGATTAAATGGGGCGTATCCCAGAAAATAAAATAATTCTGGCAGAATAGCCAGAAACTCCATGGCAGTAGGGTACTGCCTTGCCTCAGCAGCCAGTCAACACACTATATAGCCATGTCCCTTTCCTGTCCTCATCATAAAGTACAGGTGCTGTTTCCTTGGGATGCACAGGCACATACAGCATGGCTGTCCACAAATCTTCATTCATCACTGCTGCCTTCTTCATGTCACACAGGGTAACCTGCCCTCAATGAAATATACAAGCTAATCCAAACTCACCGTCACACCCAGCCATTGACTGGGACTGCACAAATATACTATTTGCCTAACATGCTTGGTTCCCAATATATATTAATAATTTTCATTACATATATAAATTGGGAACAGTATTTGCTTTCTCATTATTTGAGCAATACATAAACCATTATGTATTTCCTTTAAAGCTCTGGCTTTATTTTTTCTTTTCCAATAAAATCACCAGTGTCATGAGATTAAAACTGGATGTTTTAGTCTGGAGTTTTGTGTTAATTTTATATAAAAGTGTAAAAAAGTCAATGGAAACAAAAAGCTACTTTGCATAAATAGCCGTAGCTTTACTGTTGTACATTTAATTCTCAAATCAAAAAAAAAAAATGCTTGTGCAGCAACCAAGACAAAATGGCACCAGGATCTGTCCTACGTAGTTCCTTGTTTCTACAAATGTCAAACATATCCTAAACAATGTTGGCAAATGCTATGCCATTTGTAATGGCTACAGTTTCAGATAACATACATAGTCATTACCTGGACTGCACAAAATATATAATGCAAGCATACTGCTTCCCAGGAAAAAGCTCAAGGAGCTTCGGAAAGCACAAGAGTTCATTCTAAGTCAAAGCCAAGAAACGAAAGAAGAGGGTCAAAAAACCAGGAAATATGGATTTGAAGGGTAGTTCTGTTTTAAACTCATTGACACCATTATATTATGAAAGCCTCAGAAAAAGAACCCCCCAGGCAGCTTTTGTTTGAAAATATCTGGCAAACAATGCAGAATATTTCAGTTTTAAAGGTAAAATGACAATTCACAGGGACAAATGGGAAAGCACATACATTTGGAATGGAATAGCAAATTCCAAACAGGATTACCATGAGCAGAACATTTCTATAGATAGCATGGCCATGGAGAATTTCTGGGTTTAAAGCAACAACCACTGTTAATATTCAAGTATTGCACTCAAAAGGTGTCCATTATGAACATCAATACAAGCATCCCATACCTTAACATCCAGCAGCCCAGACAGTTTATTGTATTCCTTTTTGCTTTACAAAAGTAATAATAAAAAAAAAAAATAAAGCATTTTTGTCTCAGGATTGTTCTTCCCGTGCAATTCCCATGCATCAGTTTACTTCCTAAATTTGCTATTTCTTCCTTCCTTTCATTTTCTATCACTGTTAGTTTCTTCTTCAGTACAGTAAGTGTAAACTCCACTTATTTATTTCCCCCTTCTATTTTTTTCCTTCACCTAATTCCTTTTCTATTCCCTTCATAACACTATCAAACTCAACCATTTCTGCCCTCATTTCCTAGTCATTTCCCTATAAAGAAACATCCTAGGCATGCCATTAAAGAATGAGGTGGTTACTGAATTGTCATGCAGTAGGACAGCAGATTTGGTCTGTGTCAAGACTTAAATAGTAAGCCACCAGTCTAATCAAAATTTCATGCACTATCTTCTCACAATGCTGCAGTTACCGCCATTGAATATGGGGAAAAAATAAAAAGATAAAAGAGGCACTGAGTAAAGAACAAAGGAAAAAACAAAACATGGAAGTAGGATCCGCCATGAATTTTCTCCTATCTTCTGCTTTTATACCTTCAGATATATTTTTAAAGCGATGTATTTGTGTTGTACTCATGAGAACTACTAGATTCAATTTGAGAAACAAAGTTTATTACAAATTCTGCAAATAATCATTTTTTTTTACAAGTCATACCCAGACCATGATAACCTTACCTTGACCCATCGGCTGGTTACCTACCACAAATAATTTACTCTCTAATTAGCCAATCTACTAACTGAACACAAGATTTTAAATTATCTTATGAGACAGTTCTGTAAAACACTTTGTCAATAGCCTCACCTGGTAGCCTGTTAAAAAAATCCTGTGTGGCAAATGATGTTTTTGGGTGAAACAACCTGTTCTCATCCTTTTCTGCATTTTACTTTAGCCTAAAAATACTTGGTTCTTAAACTACTCCCACTGGGACATTTTGCAGATATTTTGTACTGCTGAGCCTACCAAAGAGAAGTCACATTCCCATTTGCTAGGAAAACAAACACTTGTAACAACTGCTTACCTCGGTATTAAAAAACTGAAGCTGTAGGTGGGAATTAAGGCAGCAATAGACTGAAAATAAGAAAAGGGAAAAGGTTGGTGCTTGGTTTCCTTGCTCCATCCTCCAACTCAGTTAGGGGAATTAGCACAGCAGTCATCCATTCCAGCAGCCGACATAGTATTGAATTCAGAAAATCAGACAACTTGTCACAGGAAACTTTCACCCATCTTCCTCAGTATCTACAAATCATCAAAATAGTGAAATCCTATAAAAAACAAAAAAGCAAACATACCTTCAAGTATGTGAGATGATGCCACACACAAAGTCAGTCTTATCCTTTCGAAGATGAACATAAAAGTCATTTCATTATTCCCAGAACAACCAGTGACCTCCTCTGTACTTCATAAAATTTTCATCCAAGAGTCACTGTATGTCTCTTACCATGTACTGTCAGTGGCAACAACAAGGACAAGAAACAGCAACTTCCTGCTTCAAAACCACAAATCTGATCCTTCCGTTTAAAGGAAAAGGCTGATGAAAAGAGAATTTTATTTTATACATACCTTGATACCAGAATTCTCCCAAACTTTGGAAATCTCTCAAAGAAGCAGGTTAAGGAAGGCTAAGGGTTGAAAGGCTCATTTCAATTAGAACTCATAACCACAAAAATTGTGCAAGAGGAGTAGCAATATCTTCCTTTGTTTTCATGTTTAATATTTTGTATGTAATCTTACATTTATGTCTTGATGGTGTGTCTTAAGTCTTGGAATTTATACAGAAAAGATTCACTCCCTGAATTTATTCTCTTTCCACAGCTCTTGAAAAACCTGTTAATATTTGCCATGGTAAATCTAAAAGCTTTATACATAACCAAGAAATACCCAAGTACAACAGAGGCAAGGTTTAAAAAAAAGTATGGTAAAAGACTTTATCTTCAATGACATGAAATTGTATATTATGTATACAATATATTGACATATTACAATAAGGATAAAATATCAACAGAATTGATCTCACATGGAATAAACACTTCCACTAGCTGCCTTATGAGGAGCACTGAAAAGAAACATTTCCTCAGTTTTCTGATTTTCATATCCTAGGTGTTGTGTTATCAACCTCATATATACAAAATACTCCGATAGGGTCCCTGAAAGTTACAACTTCAGAAATTAAAAATTCTTTTTTTCTTTTCTTTTTTACCTGCCTTTGACCTCTTACAGTTGATTTCCCTCACAATGTAAGTTCCAGAGTAGTGCAGAAGAGTTACTTAACATTGTCATAAATGAAAACTGTAGGAACTGCACTAAGGACTCCCAGGCGTGTATGTTCACCCTGGGCTGTAGGATAACTATCATGATTCCTTATTTTTAGTATCTTCTACCCCTGATCTCTTTGTGCAGTTAAATAGACATCATCTTCCTTTGCTTGCCCAAATAAAACAAGATAACTGTCTTGGTTTTGTTTTGTCTTGTTTTGTTTTTACTGAGAAGAAAACCTCAAAATCTACATACCTGGAGAATTTTTTCTTCATGAGGCACCTAAAAAGTTTTGCCGGTTGTTGTAAAAATCAAAGCTTCGTTCAAAAAGAAGAAAACAGTATTAATTACTCTATGCAAAAACAATCAAAACCCACACAGCGGGGTTGGTTTGTTGTTTTGGTTGTTTGGGGTTTTTTTGACTCTGTAGTCAGACACAGGACAAAAATCAGCAGCACCATGAGACAAACTGGAACCGCAAGTCTCAATAGGTGGCAACTTTACGGACTAATTATGCCTTCTTAAAGGCCAGTATCATCAGCCATTTACTTCCTGAGTTTCCTTCCATGATATTGTAAATTAACACATATATCTGCTCCTGGTGGATTTTTTCCTACCCCCTCCACAGCACTGCTCCACAGAAATACAGCTCACATTCTCACTAGGAAAAATTCAACATTATTTCTGTAACCATGTAAATGGCTGTTAAACAGAATTTTAGAGCCTGTAGCATGTGAAAAACATGTGGGTCTCCTGTATTAGACTTGCTTATAGGAAAGGAAAATTGTAACTACACAAATAAAAATGTTTTTTCTTCTCACTCTCATTAGACTGAAATTGTTTTCCAAAAGCAAGTGGAAAATTCTTTTTATGCACCTCTGCTTGCAATGAAATCTAACTGATGGAGGGAAAATGGGAGAAGGCACAGACCCAGCACACACATTCTCTGAATGCTATACAGTGTCATAATAGTATTTTTAAATGTTATTGGGTCATGTTTGTCAAGCAGCTAATGTGGTCTAAAAAATGTGATCAGCTGCTCATTCTTCCCCTGTAGAAAATAGCGAGTTTTCACTGCAGACTGTGCCACATAATCTCTGATCAATGCATATATACAGTGTACTAATAGCTACTGGCGCTTCCACTATATCAGAGATAAGGCAAATCTTCTACATTCACCAGCTCACTAACAACAGGCAAACATTAAAAAAAAGAAAAAAAAAATGGTGTTTAGTAGTTTGTAAAATTATTTTATATATATATATCTTTAATAATCTCTTTTAGGACTAAATTATCTTAACAGCAGAACATGACAAGCATATAGCATCCAAGGTAAGGAGTTGCCTCTTTGTGATGCAAACCATCATCATTTCTTCCAACAATTGGTAAGAACAGAGCTTTTCAGCAAGTGGCTGTTAAGAAAAGCTTCTGTCCATATAGCTACTTACTAGTAACAAAATAGAACAGAAAAATTGTAAAAACTCAGAGACATTTGACAATACACACACTAAAGCCATTCCACAGGCTCTTTTGAAGAACTGATTGCCCTTCACTAAGAAAGTCATATTTATATAAAAATGGATTACCTAAAACCAAGACAGATGGGAAGGTTGTCTGTGGTGTGAGCTATATAGCATAGCAGTTTCTCTAACTCTGCTTGTGAAGTTTTTGAGAGCAGATGCTTGAATTATGCCAGCCAGGTTGATAATTAATTAGCCTTTTCATGTGTGCAAGGAGGGAAAAAAATGTAGTCTCCAAAGGTCTTGTGTAAGGTTTGTATTGCACCTGCAATCCCAGGTTCGCAAAAGCAGTAGAGCAGCCCTTTTCCTTAACCAGCTATCAAACATAAAAATCACATCTGGACAATACCTGTGCATTTTAATGCCTGGGAGGATAAACTTTGCCTCAGTCAGGTGTTTTCAGAGGCAAGAAGACAAGCATTGTGTCCTAGCAATACACAATACATCTGCTGACTGTGCACACACAGCTGTCCAAGCCTCATTGCTGCTATTGTCAGCCTTTCAAGCAAAGGCAAAGTCCTTCAGAGTCCTTTGTCCTGTGCTTTCACTTCTTCTACACCTTTTCCCCCAATCATCATGCAAGCAGTAGTAGGCCTATCTAAAGCCAGAAACAAAGTATAACTTGGGAAACACTGTAATCAAAATTAAACAAACTGGGGGACAAAGAAGAGTATGTCCCATGCTGCCTCTCAATATAACCTTCATATGAGTTGATATACACTGAGGCACCCACCTGGGTAAGGAAAAAGCTGTCAGGTTTGGGAATGGGAACAGGTTCCCCTCAAATCAGCAGCAGTGAAGTCCTGGAGAATTGGTTGCATCAGCCTTCATGTTTAAACTGAAAGAGTGGAGATTCAGATTAGAAATTAGGAAAAAAATCCTTCCCTGTGAGGGTGGTGAGGCCCTGGCACAGGCTGCCCAGAGAAGCTGTGGTTGCCCCATCCCTCGGGCAGTGCTCAAGGCCAGGATGGACAGGGGTTGGAGCAACCTGGTCTAATAGAAGGTGTCCCTGCCTGCAGTAGGGTGCTGAAACTGCATGAGCTTTAAGGTTCCTTCCAACCCAACCTACTCTATGATTCTATGAGCATTGTTAACAGGCTGCAATAGGTCATTGTTTATCTATTTTGTCAGATGACGTTGCATAGGCTAGCATAGTCAAAATTTCTTGTGTGAATGACTGGTGCTAATACTGGAGCCTATCTCTAAAAACACCGGCCTCTTTCTAGGGATATAGAGCATAAATATTTTGTTATATCTTGGATTTGAGGAAAAGTAAAGCCTCCTCAGTGTTGATACCCTTGAGTAACTTAGGTTCAACTAACTGTCATGTGTTCTATTTTTCATTTAATTTTAACTCCCTACATGTGGTCAGTTGGTTCAAGGTTACCTTCTGTGATGCCCCAGTAAAAAGTCTAAAATAGACCTGATACAGGACCTTCCTCTTGTTCTTTCAGACGCCATTTGGTGATTTAATCTGTCCGCTGTCATCTCTCTGGCATGTTTTTTGCCTACCACTGTTAGTGACATTTGTTCTCCAAACTATGCTTGAGAAGTGAAAGTTTCTCAACAAAACAGTTCCCAGTTCACTCTCTCTCTAATAGCAGTGAACATTCCAGCCATATCCAAATCTAGCCTAGAGAGTTTATGACAAATTCCCGATATTTCTAGGGTCCTTTGCCAGCTCTGGGTTCTGCAAAGTAGAACATTTAATTTTTCTGCAGTCGTAAACTTCAGTGGCAGAAATCAATCTCTTTTTCCTTAATTACCATTTTATTGTAGTTCTCCAGCCAAGCTATGACTTCAATCTGATCTGAACTTTCCTGAGTGAACTCCTAATTTTTAATATTGACATGAATCTGTTTTCATTTTCTGTGTTCCCGCTATTGTTTGGTTTAAACAAGAATGTGGTGACTCAGAAAGAACCTCTGCAGGGACAGTTTTCTGGTCCTGAACTTGTTTTATCTTGTGTAAATTCTGTCATGTGAGTAACATCAGTGTAAAACAAATGGCTGAACTGTGAGATAAAAGGATTTCAATGTCCCATTCAAAACTTCAGTTGAATACTAAAGCTGCTGATCCACACAGACTGTAAATATAGTGTTCTATTGGTGCCAACCAAACAGTAGTTGTATTATTCATTGTATGTCTGCCTCTTACAGACTTAATTTATGACACAGGTGCAAGGCAGGCTGGAACAATGTGCTTTGCAAATAATGACTATGAAAAGGACATGCATTTCTGTTTGTTATTGTTCTTATTAATAAATAAACAGGCCCTCAGAACAGTGGAAAGCAGACGAAGCAGTGCATGATGATTCACTGCCAGATAGGAAACATTTAGCAAGGAAAACCTATTACATAGCAACCAAAGCCAGAGACTAACTACAAGGGAGGAGAAAGAAGCACCACCACCCAGGAAGAGGACTGCAAAAGCCTACTAACTACAAGGCTCAACAGAAATCTGCAGGCATTATCCTGAAGCCTACAGATGGATACAAGAGCTCACTGTGATGCAAGATGAACATCACAGCCTAAATTTTTGCAACTGAAATATTCTCTGGTTCACATCAGTAACAAAAATAAGCCAGACAAAAATTCCAGAGCCTTGTTTTCAGGTAATGACCTGCAGGAAGGCAATGATGGAAAACCAGAACTTGCCTTAAATTGCATAGTGGTTTAGGGTGTATCAGAATGCAACTGCTGTTTCTCCCCGAGGTCAGTTTCCTTGATCTTGCATCCACATTTTGCTTTTCTGACAAGTTCTGCCATATAAACAGACATCATCACCACAATATAAATAACTTAAATGAGACAGAATACTTTTGTTGGCACCTATAGTAATTACCTTTCTATTCCCATTTGAATTGTGCTACTGTCAAGTAGTGAATACCATAAAAAATTATTTCTGGTGTCCAGATTCTTCACTTCAACAAAATCCTATTTATAACCTATTTTAATACTTTTTTCCTTATTTGAGTTTAGCATGTTCAAATACCTGTAAGGCATATATTCTCCTTGAACAGGCACAAAGTCCATGTATTAAATCTGTATTAAAGTGCTTTTTAGAAATCTTTATAGAAACCATTTTCTCCTGTGAGAAGTTCCCTTTGCCTTCATAAGAATGATGCAAAAGAGTGCAAGAATGAGAGGCCCAAAGGCCACTCTGAGAGCTTCTCAAGGGGAATCCACTTATATAATAGACTATGGTCAAGCTTCATTTTCATTCCAGTTTGTTAATTTATGTTTTCCTAAAAGCAGTTCTGTGTGTTTTCTACCTTTTCTTCAAAACCCTAGGTTATTCTGTTCCATGTCTTTGGGGCATTTTTCTCTTTTATGTTATCTGTTGCCCATAAGAAAACAAGTTGCCTAACTCTATGCTCTCCTGTTCACCGAAGAGGAAACATCACTATCCATCAGCAGGTTTTCAGTTTCCATATTAAAGCTATAACAGAGGCTCTACGTCAGGTAATGTGAAAATTGATATCTTTCTTCTGCTTTCTACTTGTAATTCTTCAGGGTACAAGGCTGGACTAGCACTGATATTAATGTGCCTAAAAAGCTGTCAGATGCAACTTTCAAAAACACCAGAGCTATATTTCTGCTCAAACTGGTGGGCTAAAAGTTGTGCATTGATAAGTTAAAGATACAGCAATTTATTCTATGCATTCATGAAACATGACATTATGACAAACTCATGCTACACAAGTACATACAACTTCCCAGGAATTTTCAGGTAAAACAGATTTAACCTGAAATTTTGGAACTATTGAACCTGAAATGCCTTCTAAAAATATACAAGCTGATGTTTAACACAATATTGACAGTTTCCAGACAATTGACATAATAGTCTTTGGGATTTCTAAGTCTGCTTTCCCAGGTGTTAGGGTCCGGTTGGAGAAAAACCACAGTGTTGCACCCTGTTTCAGTTTGTGATCGCAACAGCAAAATTGAGACATAAAGGGGGTCAAGTACCATAATTAGACAGTTTGTTTATTACAAATTACAAAAAAAAAAGACAGTTATTATACGAAAGTTCCAGACACAGTCATATGCACATTAGTAAATACTTTCATTTCAAATCACTAAACAAGAAAAGCTTAAAACAGCTTTCAAAACCTCTGCTGTTTGCTTCAGATACAACTCAAACACCAACTCCCCAGGTTACCAATAGAATAAAAATTCCATCTTAGGACCCCTGGAGCTCAGGTGTCTTGATAGTGTATATTTTACTGATACTACCTCAATAAATGCATGGGTCCTTCTGTGATACGCTTTTTCAGTCAAAAAATTTTTAAAAAATTATTTTGAGCTGTTATTTTTCCACCAGTGACCACTCCAGAACGACTGAAACGTGCTTTACCATCCCTGCTTGATCTGTTGGAAAAAGACAATTTCCTTTCTGCATGTGCTTTCAATTAGCTGTGTGTTTGAAGGTCAAGAAAGGACATTCACTCTGTATGTGAAACCAGTCTGTGCACCACAGATACCACTTCCCTATTATCTTCTGGTCCAAGCAGAAACAAGCATTTGTTGTCTTTTACAGAAGTCATAGCCAGCTCTCTCTATAAGCACCCCTGAAAAGTTATTAACTGATTTTCTATGGAGAGACATTTTTAATACCAGTTAGTTCTAAATAGAATAATTTACTCAGGTGGCTGCCAATTAAGGCCTTATGAGATGCAGTTAATCTCTCTTTCTTCTCCACATAGAGTCAAATATGCTGCCAGAATAAACTTTTTCACACAATTCTCAAAACCTGTTTTCAGACATATTTCTAATAGTTTGGGTGCTATAAACAATTTCATACTTTCTTTTGTTTGATAATTCCTTGCCTTTCACTTTTGAACCAATGCTCTGTCGGGCTAAGAATATAAATTTCCAATCTGCAGGTAGTTTTCTGCTTGTCTATTTATACAATACTTTTGCCATCAGATGCAGTTCCCTGTGAAGCCTGAACTGTCACAGCTGAGTATTTGTTTAGCTAAGGAAAGAATCAGATTCCACCCTGGGCAGAGACATAATAAAAAGAATAAGAAATTTCACCTTCTCACTTTTGGCCTTGAAGTCTCTAAGGAAACATTAAGCATCAAATAAAAAGAGCAGAAACTTGAATAGCTAATAACTGTCATTATAACTGGAAACTAAAATTTCATTATATACTCTCCACTTCAGGTAAAATCACTGAGTTACATGTTCCAGCAAGAGGGAGACAGCTTCTAAGACTTCAGTGCTATATCAAACATATAGCTGTGCTGGTAAGACAAGTTTCTTGCTGTTTCAACAGTTGTTTTCCATTAATTTTAAAATCAAGTGTTAAAAGCCTGAAAGCAAAACACTGCACACCTACCCAAAAGATAATTATTTTCAAACTTTCAGTTCAGCAAAAGTTTCAGAACTCATTTGTTCTTCCTCAAAATGAGATAGCCCCAACCTTGGAATTTACATTATCATTGAACTTAAAACACACTTATTATGGCCTTCTATGTACTTCTGCAGCTGATGAAAACTAAAATATATTTAAATTATAAATAGTTAAAGATTAGACTGAAATCTGCTTCTGGAAAGTTGAGCCAATGTAACAAAAACAAAGGAAAAGAAAATTCGAAGTGAAATCAAAACACACTGCCCAGCTGTAGCTGAAATCCTTTCCTTCTTTCTTCTTGTTCTCCTACCTATTTTCTGTCTACTCATTTCACTAGTGAAGGAAATAGCCAGCCCCCAGATTAAGCTTCCTTAAGGAAGCCCATTAACAACTGGATCAACTCAGGCTCACTGACTCCTTTTCCTACACAGCATTTTGATTTTTTTTCTAGCCAAAAGTTTTCTAGTCAACTGTGATAAACCTACATAAAAAGAGCCACAGAAGAAGGTGGCAAGCACCAGCAGTAAGCCTCAGGGAAAGGAAAAACTTCTATTTCTTGAAGGAGAGGAACAAGGAAAACAAGATGAGAAGCAATAAGCAAACAAATCATGAAGTAGCTGTGTGTGTGTGTGTGTGTGTGTGTGTTGAAAAAATAAGGCTGCTGCTGCAAAATGAGAGGTTTAAGGTCTTTCAAAGACTGACCATCAAAGAGATGGCCATTGGTAAGAGCTTTCAATATGATTTATAAAGGTACAACTTAACAGCATTTGATGGCAATGTTCACCTATTACTTATTACATGGATGAAGCAGACAAAGGAAAATCAAGGTAAGATCAAGCTAAAAATGATTGATATAGAGATTGAAGGCACAAAAGGATAAGGGAGATCCTTCTATTGCATCTCAAGGGTCAGAATAGACCTCCTTCCTTTCTAAACTCCTGACGGAGGCTGGGTACAGCTGGATCTAGTCTCAATCTTAGACTTGGTCAACAGTTTATATCTAATGGAGTGAATAAAAGGAAAATCAAAGTAGAATAAAGCTAAAATTATATGCATAGAAACTGGAGGTGATAAAGGGCAAGGGATGCCCTTCCACTAAGTCATGAGTTTCAGAGTGGAACCCCTTGCTTTCTAAACTCCTGACAGAGCCTAGGTGCAGATAGATCGAGTCTTAGTCTAAAACATAATCAACAGTATATCTCTAAAGTGCTACAAATGCATCAATTCACCACAGAGAAATTTTTACAAGGCTTTCATCTAACAGCAGTTTGCAGTTTTAAGATGGATGTTATAAAGTGAGTCAATAGAATTTTTGACACTTTCTATAGCTAGCTATACACACACAAAAGCACACACATACACAATGATATGTAAAGGTACCTGTTAAAAATTCCCCATCAAGGTCAGTGAAATATTCACATCTCAGCATTTCTCAAAGGGTGAGGGCTGAGTCTTGAGGAGTGGGGGAACATCAGCCCAGGTCCTGTCTTTCAATGATGGTCCTCTGTTTGCAAACTCTGAGAGGAATCCCACTTTGAGGGACATGCTGGTTGCCACTTGCTGCAATGTAGGAAAGCTCAAAGGGCCTCAATTAGGACCACTATTTATAAGGTCACAAGATGGTTGGCTTAGTCATTAGTAAATTTCCATCCTGGCCACAACCTTAATTGGTAATTATTAGAAAGAAAATGCCAATAACAATGGCACCATTCCACTTGGACTGTAACCAAGGGAGGGAATGTTCTGCAGCTGTCAAGGGATGACTGATTTTCCCTGCTTTTACTTTCCATCTTCACCATCTGTCAGGAGTTCCTGGTATGATGGGTGCCTCCTTCCTTAGCCATGTATGAGTTTCTGGTACAGTCAAGGGACGCTTTGTCTCCCAGCTCATTACACAACGGCCAAGGCCTGTTGGTCAGCCCTTAAATTGTAGTGTAGCCCAGATTATGGCAGGGGAGGATGCAACACTGCAGCAGTGGAGCTGGTAATTGCCAGGAACAGGAAGAAGCAAGCAAAAACCCCAGAATAGGAATGGCCACAGCAAAATATTCTGCCAGAGGTTTTGACAGTTACAAAGTCTCTGGGATTTTTGACAGCTAACAACAGCACAGGACCTGACAACCAGGAACAAACGAGCTGTGTACATGAATCGTCTGTGACAATCCATCCTCAAAAAGCTTCCTTGCTAATAGAGAGGGTACATAAATTGCCCAAGAAATTGGTAGGAAAAGCAACTTAGTGGTGTAACATACCCAGCAGACCGGCAATGAAACCAGAAACAGGCATGAGATCTTATGACTCACAGGCCAGCTCCCATACAACAGCCCATACTGACTGTCAGACTTTGCTAAGCAATTAACCTGTCAGCTGGCTCTTACCCCAGCTGGGTATCAATGTATTTCCTGCATCTATTTAGCAGCTGGCTGGCTACCAACACCCACAGCCCATTCCCCTGCTAGTTTGCACAAGGAATTCAAATACTTGAGAATTACATGATCCATCTGAAAAGTGCACCAGCCCCCAGCACCAAGTTCCAGGTCACACTGGAGACTGAGGCTGAGATCTTGTTATCTTGCTCAATTAAAGTAAGAAATGGATGCAGCATATTTCTACTGCTCTCCAGAAAACTTGCACATTTCCTAAAGACAATTTTGGCCATTAGTAACACCCAATCCCTGCCATAGAACAAGTGGCAAAGCAAAACAAGAAAAGGCAGAAGCAATCAAACAACAAAAGCATATGCCTACAAAGACAATATTATAGGTGCCTCTATCAATATGTGGATAGTAAGAAAAAAGGTTAGAGAGCTACACAGTGACAACTTTGAAATAAAACAAAGATATTTAACAAAGTTCAATATATCTAAACATTGGGATTTATTTTTTTTAATTTCATGTAATTGGTAAGATTACAGCACTTCTCTTTTGGAGGTATATGATTTTGATTAAGTGGGATGGAAAAGCATATGCAGGAACATACATGAGAACTAGATGCAGTGTCACTTCAATTTTTTTCTTTTTAAATGAAGACTGAGTTCATTAAAGTTACATAGCCATCCCTAAAACCTCTTTTTTCAGTCTGACAAACTCCTTTCAGTGTTACATTCACTTAGCTCTTTATGGCCTCTCACTGACACAGCAGAAGAAAACCTGTACACACGTCATAGTTCAGAAGAGAATTCACGGTTCCTGACACAAGTTTCCAGCCTGTTCTCATCTCCCAGTTGCTGTTAACATTCTGCCTGCCTCACAGTAACCAGTCCACCAATCCTTAGAAGCCAGCAACCACTACTTTGCCAGGGTTTGCTGTCTAAACCACACCCACAAGATCTTTTCTTACCCAAATGATCACTCATTTTCCACAAGAGCCCCTTGCTTCCATTGCACTAGAAGGACTACGTAAGGTCCAAAGAAGTTGTACATTTCTGTCATATCCCTTGAGATGCTTATAAACTTCAACAAAAGAACAAAAATAACAACCATGTCTTCTCTATGACCTTTCCTCCCTTTAGTATTCTTCTTGTTCCCACTGCCTTACTAGTTTTATTATATTTCCATATGAATTTTTCATATACAGTGTCCAATACTTTTTTGAATAGTAGAGGCTACCAAGAGGAATAATTCAGGTCCAAAACCACTTCTAGCTTACTCATGCATCCCTAGCAAATGACTTGTAGCAGTGGTTTGTAATAACACTGTGTATTGAAACATTTTTTAGTGGTTTTCAAAAGCAGCTTCTCTACCCCTTTTTTCATCTTTCACTTTCATTGGAAATGCTGGATAAGAAGATTCCTATTTAAGTGCCTGCCACTGCTCTTAAGCTTTCTGAAGAACAAAGTGATTACTGTGTATACTGCTGAGAATTTTGCTTGCTTTTAATCTGCTCCTGAATATCTACATCCAATTATCAAGAGAGCCATCACAAAATCACTACATGAACCACGAATGCACAGCAGATGGAGCATCATAGCATCACGAGGAGTATCCATAAAACATATCCAAGCTAGTGTCTGAATGGAAAAAGCCCTGGAAGAGAGTCATGATGTCCTCTTTCCCTTTTTTCTGCTTTGTGTAATTATTCAGAGAAACTCAGTTACTGACAAATTAGAACCAGATGAGAAGCCTGGGCCTGTATACATAGAGATCTGTGTATGGTGACACTTGAGAAATAGAAATCCACTATCTATATACACTATACAAGGAACAGGAAAATTTCTTGTAATAGGCTAAGGATGCAGTGGGAGCAAGGTTTGTGATAATATGTTTAGTAGAATGCAGTTTAAAACAATGTTATTTATATTTCATATTTGAAGTGTCTCCAGCAATCTGTCTCTGAAGTTTGTCTCCTGCTGGCTAACCAAAATGTCATCACGCTTCCAAAGAAACAGGGGCAGTCTTGGATGCAGGCAACTAAGCAGTATGTGTGGTTGTGTACCCTTTGAGAAGACTAAGACCTTCTTTTGTTCCAAAAGGTAAATGCACTCTGCCTTCATTATAAGCTACACTCTGCTATAGTGGGGCTGACAGCAGCAGGCTTTCATGGAGAGTGGCATTAGGAGAGCAGGAACCACACTGCCGAGCCACCTCAAATAGCTAGACTCACAAGGCCTCTGGAGGCCTGAAAAGCTGCCCAAAAGGCTTTTCCCTATTCTCAGACAAGTCATTAGGACCATGTTCTTTCATAAGTGTGTCATGTGCCATGTGCAATGTTACATTCAAAATAAAACTTCAGATACTAGGCATGAAAGTGGATCAAAGCATCTGCTGCTTTTTGAAATCTTTGCCCAACTTGCTACTGCTTGCACCCTTAGCTCACCCATCCTTAATATGAAAAGGTTTTGAAGACAATTTCCTTGAAATTTCAGGGATGTTTTTTCCTCCCATATGAAGTAGAGTCTTTGTGTCTATTCTCTTTTTTAACTTTATACATTTCTCTCCACTCTGCCTTTTCTTTCCCTTTCACATATTTCTCCTAAAAACCTATCCATCCACATACACTTCTACTTTACATGCCAAATTATTGCTGTAATCACATTACACAAATGACTGCTACAAGAGATAAAAAAAAAAACATATTCTCTGACCACACCTATTATTTCTATCATACTCTATACTCTTACAACAAGGGCATGATTTTAATATAGACCCCCTGCCCCAAGACTCCAGGGTGCAATGTCATGTACTACAACACACATGCAGTTGCAGGTGATTCCTGTCCTGGAGAAAATGACAAGCAAACAAAAGGAGGACAAGGCAGGAAAGGTGAAACACACCTCCTAACCCACTGGTAAATTTCCAGCCTAAATCACTTCACTTCTATTTCCACTCAACTATTTTTTCTTGTGCCAGGTCAAGTCTTGGATTTTGTGCAGCATCAAGGCATTATTATCTAATTGTTGAACGTCTGCTTTTGGACGAGTGGTTTTATACCTAAATGCCATCCCAAGCATTCAAAAGAAGCACATGTTTCAGCCGAGGCAAAGACAACTATCACTGAAAGAAGACTCTGATACCATGGCTTTTGCATGGCAATCTACTTAACTGGATGTAATTGTGGTTTGCAAATGCCTTTTTCTTCGTAACGCACAACTACCTTAATCTTAATGACCACTGTAGTACAAGTATCTCTCTTTGAGCTGTGTTAGTGGAATCAGCTGAGTTACTCTACTTGAGCATATTATACATGCTTAAAACTTTTAATGATTGGTTGACAATAGTTAGATAAGTTTCTTCTGTGAGCTCCCAGACTGCATATGGCAGACACTCAGATCTTAATGATTCATGGGCAACAAAAGCAAAATTACTTGCATTAACATTTTACATGCTGTATTTAAGTCTAACCTAGGAATTTTACCTTGAAAGGGATTAAATACTCCAAGTGGAAAACTTATCTCTTGCTATGCTTGGCAGTATGTACAGTAAAGGGATTATTGGCTGTGTTAGAAATGTGTTTATTTACCTTCTGTATTGGATATTTCAGTATTTCTAATGATTTACTGCAGAAAACATGTTGTCAAAAGCATAGTTCATCTCCTTTCAATGAAAGTAGTCAGAATGGGAAATTTGCAAATAGGATAGATTGAAAAGCACATATTCCTGCAATCCACAGTAGTCTTATGGTGTTCAGGTGTTATTTTTAATTACAGCAGTATTGTCAGGTGGCACCATATGGCAGTTGTATGTAATACTTCACCCCACTACGTTGTGACCTTCTGATAGGAGACAAAAAAATCTGCCAAATTTGGCACTCCCCATAGAGATGTCCTGTCTTCTTCATCTGCGATCAGCACCACTGCTGTCATAAAGGCTGCATCAGCTCCTTTGCTCTCATCTCACTTCAAGTAACTCTTCTTTTCCAATGGGTGAGCATTAAAGCTGAAAATCCTTCCCCTATTTTTATTATACCCTATATTTTCCCCTATATTTATTATACCATGATCTTAGTTGTTTGCTTGATGACCAGAGTTTACTAAAAATCCAGTCTGAGACTGGGTGGGGTGGTTTGCTCTGGTTAAAGAAGCTAAAGCCTTCAGTCAAAGTTCTCTGTGAGACAAAAGGCTGATCTTCTCCTGACACTCTTCAATTGTTACTACAGATAGAAGTCAGTCACATCCCACAATATTTTTGCTTTCTGTGCACCCTGCTACGTCAGAATCAAATAAGTAGGTGCATTTCTGGCCTCAACATTCAGACTAGCAGTAAATCCACCTGCAGAGAATGTTTGAAGCTCACAATCCAACCTAAGAAAGAGAAGCCTGAAAAGCAGGTTGGAGCTCCTACCAACTAGTGTGCAGGTAATTACCAATCATTACTGGTTACCTGTAGTTCACTCATAGAGGTGTTTCCCTAAACTACATGAAACAAAATCAGTGTGAGAATCTAAGTGCTAGGAACTGTCCAGATTTGACTACCCCCCAGCTAGCTCCCCCCCCCAAAAAA
>NDXB01003549.1:197607-232563 GCA_002631895.1 Agapornis roseicollis | reverse complement strand
TAAGAACTGTCCAAATTTGACCACCCCCCCGCAACCCCCCCCCCCCAAAAAAAAAAAAAAAAACACAAAAAAACAACAGCCCACACACATTAGGGGTATTTGAAGATCAGATATGGAGAAGAACTGAAAATAATTATGAAGGCAAGCAAAAAAACCAAAAACCCTGAACAATATCAATCCCACACATAAGATGTTGAATCAATCTGCTACCAAAGACTTCATATAATTTTTCCAATATATGCATCATGATAGAAAAGTTTTAACTTAGAGGCAGATCTTTATATAAAAAAATATAAATCATGCCTTTGTTTAATGTTCTTATATACTGTTAGAAATTATTTTATCCAAAATTCTGTTTGATAAATTTCCAGTTACAGTTATGCTGTATTTTATCAGCATAAGCCATACTTTGCAACACCAATGTGGATAAAAAGTATTTCAAAACTGTGAACAGTAACATAAAAATACCTTCTATAAAAAAAATTATACACTGAGAACAAACACCATATTAAGAAATTTAAGAGGAAATGTAGTATCTATCTCATTCAGTTGGCTTGAGGCAAACCAGCTAAAAGGTACTAGTTTAAATTACAGGATGGCTTTTTAACTCACACACAGATAAATGTTAGATTTAGACTTAAGGGGTTTTTTTTCTTAATCTTTACAAGACGTGGTGGTATAAGAAAGGACACTGCATGAGCCTAAAGTAGTTTCAAACAAACAGACAAATAAAACCACTGATACAACTGACTTGAATGCCACTTTCCCCACTTAATTCTACCATGCCAAGAAATAAGACACACAAACTAGAAAAGAGATAATACCCTTCCTACACTATTCATTGTCATTGTTCTAAGTTCTATTAATATTCATTAATTAGGAAGATGTGCAATTTTAAAGGCTTGGATGGTGCCTTTGTCAGTTTTCTGTTTGTATTAAACTTTCACTCACAGTCCCTCCTTTTGCCTCCTTGACACTTCTCTGTACACAGCTCCCTCCTTCCCTCCAGCTCCTCTGTCAGGCTGATCAGCAATAGCATTTCCTTGGCATCCATAGCCCTTCATTGTTAAGCAGTTGTTTGGTTTTTAGGAGTCACAAGCTTAGTTCCACAAGCAACCTTCTTTCACAATGTAAATGCTTTAGCCAATTTAATAAGTGTGAGTAATAATCTGACAAACCTTTGTCCACTGAACAGAGCATACTTGGCATGCCAAAATAGAGCAAAGTTTGTTCAGCTACATATCAATGTGCTTTACCCTGCAGATGATAGAAGCAGCTCCAACCACTTACTTTGTGCCCTTGAAGAAAACCCACAGGAAAGTGAATGAGGTCCATGTACTGTTTGAGGTGCTCTGAGACAGACTTTAGGTGTACAGCCCCTGGTCTCAACTAACACAAAGCACAAGAAAATGAACACTTGGTAATCACACTGCAAGAGATCTCTAAGTATAAAGCTCTTGAGGTGGAAAAAATTTCTGTAGAAATTTACTCTCCTGTCAGGTCATCTCTTTTACTGGAGTGTAAGTTCTTTACAAATACTACATTCCCTTTTTAAGTCCTATCATAAGTACTTTCTACACATCAAATATTATATACATTTCAGCATTTTCCTTCTTGCATTAAGAAGTGATGTATGACTGCAAAAGGAGCTGCAACAGCATGTGCTTGGCTCTACAGTTTTGATTTATTACATTAAGTTGAGAGAAAACAAAGGTTACCTCAAAGCACTTTAGCACATATGTTCATCAAGTTATTTTTAGACTTGCATAGATTTCACTAAGAAAACAGGCTGGCTTATGCTGTGCTGTGTGTACACCATAGACTGTGCACCTCAATGTACCTGAAGAGTCTAGAAACTGTGTGATTCCATTTAAAACGTGAATTAAATAGAAATTATACAAGAGGGAAATGTTCATGGTTGTTGCTTATTGCCAGACATCTGCCAGCAACTGTTCAATATGCTGACAAGCACAAAGATGGTATTGATGCTGTTGCTATAAATTAAACTTAAATTGATGTGTGCCATGTTTGGGAAAGACGATTTTACTTTTAGCATCGACTGGTTTTGTGCTTTTGAAGTCACAATATTCCAATTTAACTTTATTTTTTCTTTTATTATAGACTCTCAATATCTAGTAAACATTCATTTTTAATCTACTAAGGAATTTGGTTGTGGAAGGGAATGCGAGATTAAACAGCATTTCTACTAGGAAGAAAATTAACTCTATTGCAGACAAAACCAGGATACAAATATCCTCAAGGGCTGAAAAAGTGGGAATGTCGTTGCAAACAAGTTCAGTTCACTGCATTTGGTAAAAAGCTTCAACAGTTTCCTGTTTTCAGCCATTGAACTATTGAAAATTTGGTCCAGTGATGCTAAAATTTTCAAACTCTTGTTTTTGTTTCAAGTCAAAATTTATTTATTCACTTTGGATAATCTCATGAGGGCAGCTTCGTGTTTTTCCAGAACAAGGCTGGAAGCCATGTTTGTATGGTTTTGTCAGATTGGAAGTCTTTGTATTATAATTAACTAAAACTTTTATTCTTTAAAAGAGAGGCAATGCAAGTAACAGCAAAACAAATTCAAACAGATCCAATTTAAAGCATCAGGGACAAAAAAGCCATCATTATAATTATCACATGGTCAACCTGTGTTGATCAATGTGTATCACTTGTGTTCTCAGTAAGTGCACTTTATACTGGATTTGTTCAAATGCAGGCTTTTATATTGCTTCCCTTTCAATTGTTCTGACAAAGAAACTAAAACCAGAAGAATTCTCACTGCTGCTTGCCAAAACGATTCAAGCTCAAAACCGCAAAGGAATTTACTGAGACTGAGAGATTGAGAGGTGTTATGGAGAGCAAAGACTGTGCCATGATGTATGTTCACAATAGCTCACAGACAACCTAAATTCTGGCTTTTTCCAATTTTGATTGCTTGATTTTGTAAATGTAACTTGCATATCATAATATATCAAAGTGAAGATTTGTTCTAAAATACCATCATAAAAAGGGCTTTTTTTTTACCTATGACTGTTGTTTTCAAGAGAGTTGCCAGCTGCCTTGTTATACCTGCTTTTTTGCTTTGAAATACTCATTGTTACAGCTGTAGCTAAGGTAAAGGGAGAAACTAATTTCAAAGCCCTAGTTTTATAAATTCAGTTACCTGAAAACACAGCTGTGTGACTTGCCTCAGCCCAGTATTAACAAAAACCCTGATGTGCCAGTGTTACCAAAGATATGAGCCTGATGTTTAGCCAGGTAACCCCCACGAAGACAAGGCAACTTTGCCACCATAGGGAAGTGTACATGACCTGGCCACTGTGCTTCTTGAAGGGGATCTCAACCTGCCTGCAAGCAAAGTGGATCATCATCCATGAAGCACTGCAAAACACTACTAATGAGTCTAACTCTGATCCTCAGCTCCTGCTGAGGCCACCTGCCTCCAGGCTAAACAACAAATTGGTTGGGCTAAGTAGAGTGATGATACTCTTCTGTTTTTACCTCTTTTAACATCAGTGTGGGGATATCAATTTAGCAGCTTAAGAACAGCAGAAACAGGCTTATAGAGATTTTGGTATTGCAAAACTGAGGGAGGATAACATCTAGTTAGATTAAAGTTTTAATGTTTGATTTAAATACTGATGTATCTCAAATGTAAACAAATTAAGGGGTTTTTTTCAGTAAAACACTTCAACACTTAAGATGACAACTCTCATCTTCCATCATTTCAAGATTTAATTTTTCAGCCATTTAATGAACTGTGTTTTTCTGACTATGCTTCTTGTTCATAATAATGCTAAACAGTGTTTACAGAAGTCTCATTCTACTCTAATTATGGCTACATGTCCTTGTTTCAGCTGGGATAGAGTTAACTTTCTTCCTAGTAGCTGGTACAGTGCTCTGCTTTGGATTTATTATAAAAATAATGCTGACAACAAGCCAGTATTTTAGTTGTTGCTAAGTAGCACTTATCTTGATTCAGGACTTACAAGTCTCTCACGCTCTGTGCCAGTGAGGACATGCACAAGAAACCAAAAGGAATCAAAGACAGGACACTTGACCCAAAGTAGCCAAAAAGATATTCCATTCCACAGCATGTCATGCCCAGTGTATAATCTCAAGGGAGTTACAGAACCAATCACTGCTTTGGTTATGTATCGGTCAGCAGGCGGTGATCAATTGCATTGTGCATCACTTGTTTTTCTTGGGTTTTATTCCTTTTGTTAATTCTATTATTATTATTGTTACTGTTATTGTTATTAAATTTTGCTTTATTCCAATTTGTTTTTATCTCAACCCACATGTTGTACCACTGGGGACAGAGGGTAGAGAGTGGCTGTGTGGTATCTAATTGCCAACTCCAGTTAAATCGCAACACACAATTACTGTAATTTTTGAGAAGAAATATTTTAAAATCTCCTTCATGATTTTTAGAAGCTTAGAAGGCTCAGACATATAGTGGTACTCACTTGCTAGAAAACAGCCTCTCTCCAAGGAAAATATTTGACTAGTGAAAATGGTTAGAGACTCAACACAAATGGTCCTCTGGGATACATCTTATTGCAATACAGTGTGCTTCCTTTCAGCCCATTACTGTCCTCTCTGGGTTTCAGGATGAAAATAAACTTGAAAGGCATTCAAAGCCTGAATCTCATTTAGAAGTTTGTTGGATCTTCCAAAGACTAGCAGATGTGCCTGTTCCTTAACTTCTCTCATCCTCCTACCTCTGGTGAAGAATTTTATCAGGCTAGTAATTGCAATGAAATATCAATCATTAAATAAATATGAAAGCATTTTGCAAGGCTTTAACAAGCTGTACATTCTGTGCCCCTCTGCCAAACAGTAACAGATGTTGAGTCAGCTTTCAAACAGATCGGTGACACTGATATCAGTGTTTGTTTATGTATATCAGTTTCTGAACACAAATTATGTCAGATTGGTCTAGTCACGATTTTGGTTTGTTTTTTGTTTTGGTTTTTTTTTTGACAAGGTATTTTTGGGCTGGGTTCTTTTTATTTGGGGGGCAGACGGGGGAGAACTATTAGAAAATATTAATTCTGCAAAACAGTTGCCAGAAAGTATCAATTTCAAAGCCCTGGGAAATACTTTTGACAGTCAACACAAAGCTTTTAGAAAAAATTAGAAGTGTTTTCATCCTGAAAACAATTTCATACTTAAAAATGCCATTTTTGAGTCATGTTGCACTATGTTAAATCCACTAGTGATGTATTCTCCCTGTTATGTCAAATTACTTCTTTTTTTTTCCCTCACAATCAAACATTATTCTAACAATATTAAAGTATTTGAATGTAAGTATAATAAAAGGAATTTTAGAAACTACAAGTTCACATCAATACTTTCCATATACTGTACAACTAAGCACATTGATTGCAAATGCATTAAGGAAAGACATTAGAAACTATTAATATTAACCATTTAAAGAAAAATATTTGCTTAAGATTGTTTTAGCTAACACATGTAAGATATAAGTCAAGTATTTGAACTAAACTTATAGGGCTCAGACACTACAAAACAAAAATGGCTTTGGTATATCAGCTACATCAAACCCGTTATCTATGTGCCTATTTTTCCCAACTTGCATCCTGTCCTTCAAAGCAAAGAAAAATAGGCTGCCTGCTCTAGTAAGTCCCATGGACTATTACCCACCTCTAGTGATACATGTGGGTGCTAGGGATATAGATAGTAGTAGCCTGGGGGACATAAAGAAGGACTACAGAGCCCTGGGAGAGCTGGTTAGGGGCTCTGGAGCTCAGATTGTTTGTTCATCCATTCTCCAGGATACAGAGGAGGACCTTAAAAAAGCTAGGAGGATTGCACAGGTTAATAAATAGTTACAAGAGTGCTGTCATAGTCAGGGGTTTGGGTGTCTTAACATGGGACCCAAGTTTGTAGGTCAGGCCTACTGGGGGATGGTGAACCTGCTCTGATAAAGAAGGGGAAGAGTGGGTTTGGTAGGAGGCTTGCCAGGCTTGTCAAGGATGCTTTAAACTAGATGTGTTGGGGGAGGGGGACATCATTCCATCCCAACACCCCCAGTCGGTTGCCACCACCTATAATAAATGCTTGGAGGAGCATAGCAACATTCCAGCTGCTCTAGCCAACAAGCCAGCATCATTTGGAGCTCGGCTCAGGAGTCTCTATACAAACCCCCATAGCATAGGGAACAAACAAGAGAAATTAGACATGTGTGTCCGTTTACAGGGGTATGATATAATAGGCATCACAGAAACATGGTGGGATGTCTCCTATGACTGGAGTCTTGGGATGGAAGGTTACAGGCTTTTTAGGAAAGACAGGCCAGGCAGGGAGGGAAAAAATAAATATGAGTTCATGGTTCTGTTTTTGTTTTCTGTATCAAGAAACTGTCAATCCCTTCTTCATTATGAAGATGGTTTATTACCATTTTTTCCAAATATTTGTCAGGCTTTTTGCCCTCCCTATTATGGGGATCCAAGCATGAATAAAGGTGAGAAGTTTTTAAGAAGATGATGGGATTCACCTTATTCTAAAGAAATCTTTGCCTTAGAAGTGATTCTTCTTGGTACTGCCACAAATACATAAGAGTAAGCCTACAGAAAAACTAGCTTTCTCAGCTGCATTCCTTTTGAAACCATCAACTTTCATTTCCCAACAAACCTATCTGTAGCACCCTCACTAGGAATTAAGAAGGATGTTGAAAACCTGGACAACTTCCTGCCTCATTACATATTCCATTCCTACCACCACTTCAACCTCTTCTACAGCTTTTCTAAGAGGGTCACCTGGCTGTCAACAGTTTTGTTTACCTGGAATGCACACGGCTACATGAATCTGCCATAACAATGGGATGACACTGATGTATATAATAATTTTATATAATAATATACTTGTTCTGGCAGATGGGATTGTGTATCTGTGTGTTATTTCTTTCCCGTTACCAAACTGACCACCTAAGGGTTTTTATGTTGTATTACTACTTAAATGTATTTATAGGACAAACCCCCTTGTAGAGCCTTTATGCTAGGGTGGGGTTTCTCAGCTGCTTTATGTAGGAAAACGGATGCTGCTGATAAGTAACAAGGTGGTGCTACTCTGCTAAGTTCAATGCACATTTACACAGTAGCTGTGGTCTTCTTCTAAAACAGATTACTTTTTGCAATTACAGTAAAGAGAAGACCCTAAGTGCATTAGTCCAGCTGGGACAACAGTATACAAATTGTATTGACTTTCCACAACTGCACTTTTCCCCCAATCAATATATTATAAACAAATTAAACTATATGCTTATTATCACTTGATGATTTTCACCCACTCCTGAATCCTATTTCATTGCAAGTGCACTCAGCAGGACAGTCTAATTGGCTGTCATATGTGGTAGTGATGACTTTTTATGAAGCTGTGCTAAATGTATGGGTGACGTGATGGCATATTCAATTGAAATAGAACACAAGGTTATACAAAGGAGGTCAATATTCTCAGTAGATTGGTACATTATGCACTTGTGTTCATCTGCTGTTTGCGTGACAGCTGTATTTTCAAAGATCATCACAGAACATTTATTGAAAATGGAGAGTACAGCTTAAATTGATGATGAGGAACAAAGTACAGGTTTTCAGCCCTAAATTAAATTTTAGATGGCCACTTCACTTTAGAGGCTCCTCTACAATGCAACTTGTTAGCATCATATGGGAACAGCAACCTAATTTTCTGTTATTATTCAGAAACTTATTCCATAATATACATTAGCACACCACATGCATTAACCTCTAGATTTTTCCTTGTAAGTGGAAAGACTGTAAGGTTGTACTTATCTGTGATACTGAAATGTTTTCTGATGCACAGGAGGCTGTGAGTTTGTTCAAGTTTTAATCTTATTTTTGTCTAATATGAATTCAGAGATTCTATAACTTTTAAAGAGTAACAGAGATGTAGAAGAATATACAATGTAGAAGTCTATTTAGAAAAGTATTTCAGTTTTCATTATCAAAGACAACTAAAAATGTCAAAATATTTCTCCAAAGTTCAATTATTGCCTTCTGAGCAATTACTTACACACACAGCCACTTTTAAGCTCACTTTCCAGGACCTACAGAAGATGTGATGCATCCTTTGATTTCTTCTACAGAAGCTGATTTTCTGCCAAAAAGTCCAAGGGAGCAAACTCAAAACAGAATTCTTATCCAACTTTATATGACTTAAGAAACACCATAAAATGTTGTAACACATTTAAACCACATATCCTGTTACCAAGCACTTTCTTCTCCATATTTTCATTGCCTTCTTTCTAACAGTCAACAGTGTATAAAAAAGAACAAAAATAAAACAAAAAAAAAATAAAACAAAAAGAAAAGGAAAGCAAAAAGGCTGGAAATGAGTACTTATTTTTATACTTTTCCATGTAGGAAAGAGACTTTTGTGAGAAAGTGATTTTTGTTCTACTCCAAAGCAAACAATCAACATTTCTAATGTGTGATAAATTCACAAAGGAATGAAGTTACAGGTTAACCTCACATTTAACTGGAAATTCAGTTTTGCTTGTTTTAAATGAGAAAGAAGATAAAGATATTCCAAGAAGATGCCAAAGGAGACATTTCCAAGGCTTTTGCTTTATTAAACCCCCTCCACAGCAGTGAATACAAGCTTGCCTTTCATTCATATTAACCAAGTACATATCTGTTGCAGGTAGTAACTTTACTGTCATTTAGTACTCTGCTGCTGCCATTTGCCATAGCAGGTAACCTCTCCTCCACCTGTTGACAAGAGGTTATTACTAGTAATAACCTCTAAATAAAGAAGAACCTACTCTGGTACCTCAGCTCTGCAGGATGGGATGGGGGCTGCCAAATGGGACAGTCAGGGAGGAACAAATTGCAGAATCAGAGGATCCACACCCAAAATAAACCCCAAACCAAACCCAAACAGAGGTCTGTCAACCACAAACTAAGGATCCCATGACCCGTTAAGCCCTCAGGAGCTGCATGAATAAGCCCTATGTGTGTGAATACACACACACGCACACACACTATATACACACACAAATACATGCACAAGAGGATTCTGCAGCTGACAGCCATGTGGTGTGTATCCAAGAGTCAGATTTCTGTCACACATGTGCAACCAGGCAAAGTTTGGCAGGGGAAAGGGTTTATTTTATTCTGAATTCAGCCTGGAAAAGAACAGCTGTCCTCCTACAGAAAGTTGTAGGAAAATATTAATAAGTGACAGTCATGCTTGATCTATTATTATTATCTTCAAACAGTGTAAGCAAGTGAATCTTCCAAATAATTTTCTAAATGTTAATTCAAGAACAGGAGAGATTATAAATGAAGATTTTTCCAAAGTATCTTCTACAGGTTGTATATTTAAGCACTATGTCTGTTAGATGACAGTGTATTTTTTAGTCAAAGTGAGGTGTTATATATTTAAATTAACCTCTGAAAAGCCTAACCCAGAGACCCCAAGAGAAATGCTTGACTTACGGCTCTCTGCTCTTGAAATTATGCTAAACTGGATCCTGCAATCAGAAGGATCTGGGGTATTACAGTGCTTGCCTGACAGGTAAACACACAGGGTCAAGATAAGTCAGCATTTATAGCTAAAGCTTTTTCATAGTAATTGCTGTTGTTTTTCAACGTAGTTTATGTGGTTGTTAAAAGGATTTGATTATATTACAGCTGTAAATGGACATGTTTGCAGCCCTGTTTTATTAATGCCGAAACTCATTTGCCTTTCAGCACAATAAACCATTTTAAACATTCTCTTAGATATGGGGTATTTATACCTGACCTTGCATACTTCTAGTTTGTGTTTCTATTGTTTCTTCAAACAATTCCAAATGAATACTAACAACATAGAGTCTGTACATGAGCTATGCTGATATTTTGTATGATTGTTATATAAATACATAAATAAATAAAGCAAAAAGGAAAAAGTAACCCAGTGGGGTGGTAAAATTATTCTCATTTTTGATTAGTGAAAGAAATTTAGAGTAAAACTGATGTAGCTTAAATTCTTAGTCAAAAAATAGTCAAATTAAGCAATTATCCTCACATTTCATTGCGGTTTTTTTCACTAATTTTTCTTTTCTTTATGTGAACAGGTCACTACATAGAGAAATAACAAATTAAGTGAAGATGAAAGAATAGTGGTCAGCCATTAAAAAGCAAATTTGAAAGGGGCATGTATTATCTGAACAAAAACACAGGTGGCACAGTGTCGTCTCTGAAAAGAGATGCACTTTAAGCATGTTGATGAGTTGAAATAATATTTGAAAAATACAACCATAGATGAAACAGATCTCTGCAGAGGTGAGGAAGGTATGCTCAATGATAATATTTACAATAAAACTGAAGGTGAAAACAGAATTAAGGAAGAATTTGCATTAGAGTGGTAACAGATCCAGTGAAATGAATACATAATTATTATGAGACTTTTGTCACACTGTTGGGAATTTCAGCTTTTATAAGCCTTTTCAAGCTCAGTTAAGGTGAAGATTATCTCAAACCAAGTGATTCAGAGCAGCTTTGAAAAGTAAATAAAGAAATGCTGCACATTCTCAAAAACAACCAAATGAAAAGTCTCAATAGGCCTTGTTATTCAGATAGTTACCTAGATCACTTGGTTAGCTGCTGTTTTGGTGGCAGAGATACTACCACAGGTGGATAACAAAATGTTCAGACTCTAAAACTGAAGCCCTAGGGTCAGAATGCATGCCAATTGTTCAGTGGCCTCCCGTTCAGCAGTAATTCCAACAGAATGGGGTAAATTCTCAATTTATTATCTCTGGACTTTGGCATCCCACTGTATGTGCAGACCCAGCCTACACCTATATGAGGAAATTGGTTTACATCTGGATTTCTCTCCAGGATATGAAGTCAGCATCCCACTCTCAAAGGTGATAAGTTCAGCAGCAGAATAAGCCTTATTGATAGAAGGTCCTTCCTGCATGCAGATATTTTTAAAAGCAAGATGTCCCATGAAAACATTTTTTTATTCACCTTTTAAAGAAAAGCTGAAGAAGGTTTCTTTTGCTTTTCTGACTGCTTCCCAAACTTTGCAACCCATCTGATAAAGAACTATGTGGACAGGGCCCGCTGCACTCCCATGTTTCCCAAAGCCTCCATACTGAATAGCTCAGGTCACATTTTTAGACAGCTGAATCTCAGAACATTTCAGAGACAGTAAATAACACAAATAGACCATAGAAATACAATGACAAGAAATTTTTACACTCTCCTTTAGTTAGAGATCTGATATTCCCGAAACATTATTTGACTTCACTTCCAGCAACATGTAAGGGTTTGTGTTTGCATTCAGAGTGGTGATAAAAGACATTTCAAAAATACGACATTCAAAGATGTTTCATACTATTTAAGACACTAAAAATATAATCATGCTGTTATGACTCGCTGCAAAGTGCAGTTTGAGAATCAGTGGAGCCAGCCTAGCAGCTTGCTGCCTTGAAGAATAGTATACCCTTGAGATATTTAACGTGTGGCAAGTGATCATCATTATGATCCACCTGACAAGTGTTAAACTGAGTGACAGAAGCAACAACAGTTGGGAACAATAGCTTCAGTCAAGACCTTTCCATACAATGCCTCTAACAGCAGATCAGTTCTGGGCAAGTAATGCCAGTCACTTTTTGCAAGTCATTGTCCTATTATGGTTATTACAAACTTTGATAAAGGTTTCACCAATTAGTCATTATGAGTTGAACTGATGTTAACATAAACAAAAGTCACGCCCCTCCAAAAGAGAGGACTTCTGGTTCTTCTGTATACCTTCCTGACAGATATTCGTCAGGCTTATTCTTCAAAACTTCCAAATGTTAACGACCCATTACTTTCCAGATGATTCAGACCTCACTATACTTACAGTTAGAAGGATTTTCCTGATGTTTAATACTCTTTATTGTCACCTAAGGTCTTTAAGTTCTTGTCCTTTAAACACAGCACTCTACCAAGCAGAGCCCTCAATGGACAAATTCAGCTCTGATGAAGTCCAGGGTAGCAAGCTTGTTGTTCACCCTTCTTGCTTCCCTAAGGATCTCAAACTCCACTCTTTCATGGTCACTGCAGCCAGGGCTGCCCTCCAGCCTCACATTCCTCACTACCACCTCCCCACTGGTGAGGACAAGATCCAGCATAGCCCCCCTTTTTTCTCAACAGATATGCATTGGCTGCTGCAATTAGAAGTTTCCCAAACATTTCATGCAAGTTAACAAGATGACTGTGAAAAAACATCACCAAGGTAATACCTGCAGCTTTTATCCAAAAGGTAAGAAAAGAAATTTTCTTCTAATTAGAAAGGTAGCCCCCACTACATGTTGCATTTTAATAGATTGTCTACATTAAAAAATAAAAAAATAAAACAATAAAAATAAAAAAACCTTCTGCAAGAAGACAGATTAGTAGAACTGAGCTCTTCTTGAGCTCTTCTTTCCTCGAGTATTTTTATAGTTTTAAATAGTAGCCATGGAATGGGTTCCACTGATATTAGTAGTCTGATGAGATTATCACGTATGGGGTTTTGTTATGTTTGGATTTGTTATGTGGTTTTACAATGGGTTCGAGTGTCCTTTGGATTACTTAGCATTGATTTTTATAACAACTATTTCACAATTTCACTGAAGCCATTGCTGATTCATATTAATATGAAAGAAAGACTTAAAGATTTTCTTAAGAAGACTTACAGATTTTCTGAGATAGTCCTTTGCCTGCTTTTCACAAAGAGCAAGAGAAACACTGGTGGGGGCCGGGGGGTAGGGGCTGTAAATAGCATGTGCTTTCCTTAAGCACACATATCAATAAAGCATTTCCTTTTTTTATGTAGATCACATCCAAATTTTCAAGAAAACCTGAGGTCTGGATTTCTATTTCTAAAATCAGATAGAATGTTTTCCATCATACCAGCAAAAATCCAGCTAATAAGTCCCTCTTGATACTGTGATCAGAAGATGGACCATTTTTCCATCAGTAGAGAGGCTAAAAGGGTTGAGGGTTCTAAATAAAAATGAATCACCTTACTGAGTACAAAACATTCCTGGTGATCCTGGAAGCACATCCTGAGCACTGATGAGGAGGCTGCTGTCAGAGGCAGTGAGCAGAGGTTGAGCTGGATGCGCATGAGCGTCTTCAGCTCCAGATGGAACCACAAAGGTAAATGCAAACACAGTTCGGCACAGGAAAATTAGACTGGCCGACAGTACAAGTGACAATTAAAAATGAGAGCAACCTTGATTACAAGGCTTATGCTGTTGAAATAAGAAAACTGGCTCTTACTCCATCTTTCATTTTATACACCAGTAATGGAACGGCCTTAAAGGCCATTTTATTCAAGTCCCTACTGTTCCCTCTATGAGCTTTTCTACTTTCAACACACACAGACCATACCGACTGTTCTTTGCAACAACTTTTTCCTTTCTTTTTAAATTACCACATACTTTCTCAAATATTTTTTTCCAGGTCTGGAAATCAGCTGGCTTGAATAAAACATGCATCAGCATGGGTGGTGAGGGAGAAAGGAAAATATGTCTTTGCAAGTAAATATAAAGGGAGATAGCCTTCCCCTCCACCTCTCTTCTCTCCATCAATAGAGGATGATAAGCATCCTCAGAGAACAACTGGGAGTGCCTCCCTCTCTTCAGGCTCTATGTAGGTGTGTAAATTAAGACCCAGTGCTCACTTTGTTAGATGCATCGCATCTCACAGTATAGACAAACCTCTTTCCTCTTCAGAGACAAAAAAGGGGTTAGAGCTATATGAACAATAAGTAGATTTACAGCCATTTTAGGAGAAGACTTGGAGTCTGTTTTATCTATGCTGTGCTCCTAAATACCTCTGGTTCTACCTTACTGGTATTGAAAAACAGAATTGTGTATAAGCCATTTAATCTTTTAACCCTTTATTATTTAATTAGACTATATATTCCTCTGCAATATCATATTATAAATCCAGCTGCTCTAGGATCAAGATGAATCCACCTAAATTCACTAGACTTGTTTAGAAAACACGCTCAAAGGATATTTTAGGGTTGAGGGGGAAGAAGCATACTTTAAGACTAATAAATAATATATTTACAGTCCATCATTTCAAGCTTCTCTCTGGGAGCATAAGATTTCCTCTCCCCTATAAAAATTTTTGCTGTTTCTAGCCCAAATTCTCTCCCAGTTAAAGCACCATCACATACAAAGACTTTCAATAGAATTTCAAGAATTCTAGCAGGCAGACAGTGAACCTGACCAGTGGATCACACTGCCCACAAAGTGCAGACCAAACATGAGTGATATATTTGGAAGGAGCATAAGTGAAGGAGAATCTACATTGAATGCCACTATACTGCAGAATGGCATAGCTACACAGCAATGCCTTTTCTAGTGTTTTGAAGGCAATTACCAATGATATAAGACTTCAGTTTACACAGGGGGCCAAAGCAGTTTTTCCACTTCCATCTTTCTCTGTCTTACCTTTATGTCAGTGGAAAGGATAAATCCTTCCTTTCTTTCATGATTATGCATTTAATAGATAAAGTTTCTTTACCAGATAATATCATAGTGGACAATAAAATAAAAATAATTAAAAAAACAAAACACCAAACCAAAACCAAACAAACAAAAAGCCACAATATTCTTAACCTGGTAATAGTCTACAGCAATTCATTTTGGACTCCAGACACAGTGAGACAAGCCTGGAGTTTGGCAACAAATTTATGTAAATGCAGAAACTTAGATTTCTCCTTTATTAAAGAATGCCAAAGGAAATCCCTTCTTGAGGTGGGCTAGTGAAAAAAGGAATGAGCGAGAACAAGCAGAGAGCAAGAGTGGGAAAGAGCAAGAGAGAACCCATCACAGGCCTTCTGTCAAAATACCACAGCACTCTTGTAAAAACAAACCTTGAAGTATCAACAATTAAATTTCAATCTTTGCTATGGAACAATTGTAAGAACTAAGTTTTCAGACCGAGGTACTTGACAATACATGTGTGCATAGCCATAATACACAGGAACCAATCAGCAAAGAGATAATGGAAGACAATGAATATATGTTTTCAAAGTATTTTTTCAAACAGGTGAACACACAACAGCAAGCTTAAAGGGACACACTTGTCGCTAGCATATAAGGCTGAAGGTAGTGATGTGCTGTTAATTAGCAATTCCAAAGATGGCTCACACAAATAAAGACCAAATCTAAGCTATGGCTCCATGAATGTTTGTTTTTGAAAACTAACTTAGGGAGGTGTCAACCTGTATTGCTGCTCACTGTCCACTTCCCAAATAGCAGAGAAACAACACAGTCATTGGAATAATATATCACCTCTCCTTCCATTTGCAGCATGAAAGTAATAGTTTTAAATACTTTCTTAATTTGAGTCAGCTCAGTTTACCATAAGGCCCTAACACATCAGTTATTTTTGCATAACTTCAGTGCATGGATAGTTAAAAATAACTGAGGTCAGAAACCTCTTAGGCCTCTTCTACTGCCAAAAACAGCATTCTGCAAGCAGGAGCAGATTGAAAGAGCATCAAGACTAAAAACCTTTTAGAAGCATTAGTAATTTTTCACTATTTCCCATACATACCTTGCTTGCAGGCTTTATCGGAAATGTACATCTATCCCCAAGTGCGCAAATACCCCAGACATACCTTTCTTGTAAGTAAAAGCAGCTCAGGCTGTGAGGACAGGACTAGAAGAAGAGATCCAAGGCCATGTGGTCTGGAAGATTTGGCACACCAAACATCCCTGCGAAGCAGAAAGGTACATTTCTTCCTTCCCTATTCAACAGTCACATTGCAGACATGTCCCAGGTTTTACTCCTTTCCCCTACTTGGTGTTTGCCTTCCCCTTGCATTACAAGCTTGCTTTGGCAGCCACAACACTTATTACCCTGCAGAATGTTTAAAGCAACATTTTCTTCTTCAGCTAACCCCTGGGGACCAATGTAAGTCACAAATACAAGATGAGAAATATACATGAAGTGCAAGTTAATGAGCAATATCCACTTGAGCTTCAAAGACATTAATTGTTCCATTCTCCTCAATGCTTTAGGAACAGAAGTTCCCACAGGATAGTGAGCTGGCACAAGGTGTTTTCTCCACAGTAACCATCCTTAGCTGTTTCTGTTTTGTACTTAGTGAGGTACAGCTAATGGCTAATAGCTTGCTTCAAGGTCAAAGCTGTGAGATATTACAATTACTATCAATAGCCATTTATGATTCTACTGTGTTTTTATCTTCCTTTCTCACCTGATATCATAAAATTAAAACACACAAGTGTTTCAGGGAGATGCCCTCTTGCAGGAAGTGCAGGACAGTAAGACTATTCTCTCTTTCCACCTGACAGGCTCTTCTGGCAAAGGCAATTGTTGGATCTGAGCTGGAAAAATCAAAGCAAAGGAAGCTAGTACAGTGCCCGTGATCACATAATACCATGTAACTTCTAGAATCTTCTACAGATTGAGAGGCAAGTGCCCTTATGCATGATCTGATCTGTTTATAGCAGGCCAACAGCAAGCAATAGATTTTAATGTACATTTGCATTGTCATCACACTAAACATAAGTTAAAGAGAACTTGAATAGATGCAGTGTCACCTCACATTCTATAAGATGCACTTGATCATACATTGGACCCCTGACATCCCAGAGGTATAGTAGCAGATTTATTCACAAAGAGATTGTATGAGTAGTTAGTCTCCTCCCTACATTGTTGAATAAATCAGCTAATATCACTGTGATGGTTTCACTTTTAAGAAAATCCATAAGGGAACAATCCATTTTATCATGGAGGAATGTATACAATTAAATAATAAGAACAGCAACAGGAACCTTTCCCTTCCACACACTCTAGAAACATTAGAATCTCATCAGGATCTTGAAAAATTACATTTCAAAGTTTGGGGAGGAAACAGACTGATGATTTATTGTGATGAATAAAGCAGTTCTGAAAAGACAATGAAACTTCTTTCAGTTGCAGGGGGGAATATCACACATAACACCTCTTTTGAGTTACATAATTCCTCCTGAACCATTTGCATATTTTTCTATTGAATTTCAAAAGACTAAAAAGCAAAATTAATGTGCTTCACTGCAAGTGCCAGAAACACAATTACAGCCCATCAAAAGCTGCACAAAAGGACAGAAGTGATGTGTACAGTAACACAAGTCTTCTTTCAAGACTTTCTTGTTGAAATAGATCCAGGTAAGCACAAAGCTAGAGGTTACGTTTTTTTTAATTCATGCTTCAGCCGGCTGTCCTGTATGTTATTTCACTGTATTTGTTAGCCTGACTCTCAGAGAGACCTTACGTTATATAAAGTGGCTCAATAGAGACACAGACAAGTAAAGAGCATCAAACTCTCTTAGCCTATCCAGCCTAAAGCACTAGTTCTCTACTTGACATTCCTTTAAATAAACATTATAATCTAAATATCTTGCCTTCCATGGATTTTTAGAGTAGCAGTGCTTTGAATAAACTTATTCAAGACATCATGAAACTCTAACGGTCCAGGAAAGAGAGTTACAGAGATTTGACAGTATATTCTAAGTGTTTCTCACTGCTGAGGAAAGAACATGTAATAAGCTCGGTACAGATAGCAATTCTGTCTACTCAGTCTCTCTAGCATCATTATATGTGTGTGGTGTATAGCACATATACACATAATAATATGTAACCAAGTATATGTATAAATAATTATTCTCCTGTGTAACAGCTACTAACCCAACTCAGTGATAAGTGATGTTTTTTCCCCCCATTTCTTATTAACAGACACACAATCTAGTGCCAACTCCATAGCAAAGGAGCTGTTCACTCTGAAAACCTAGAAAAGTGTAAGAAAGAAACATTAGCTTTCTTCTTCCTTTAGACAAAGGTTTAAGATGCAGTTATAACTTCTATAACTGAAAAGTTCATACAAACAGCATTAATAAACAGATTCTTACCTACCTCAGTACTTTTATGTCTGACTTGTAAATCATTGTCTATTGTTGACTTTTGTACTGATTTGATGAATATACCCCTAACTGCTTGAACTCTCTATTGAGACAAGGGGGGGCCACAAAACGAAATATATAAACTTTTAGAATCAGTTTTAAGTAATGTTGTTTGATGGCTTTGTAACAGTAGCAATGGAAAATTACTGAGGTGCATGATTCACAGAGAAATAAAATAGAGTATTGCTAGAGAACATACTGAGAATTCTTGTAAAAGGTAAAACATTGTAGTTGACATAGTTTTAGGCCCTTATGACCTTAGTACAAAATGAGCATAAGAAAAACAGGACAGAAAAACAGGATATAAGGATAAGGAGTATCTGAGAATAGCAGGTGTCCAGGATGGGCTGCAGTTAAACTAGCTTATAGGTAGAAGGACAGGATGATTGCTGTGTCTGTAGTGTTAACGAACCAATTAAGCTGGTATAAACATCTATTGCCCATGCTTCAAAGGCTGACAGAAGTGATGAAGACTGTTAGAAGAAGTAAATGACCCTCAGAGACCACCACCATGTTTTTGTAAGCATGAGGGAAACTTTCTGGAAAATGGTGTAATCTATATGTAGCCTCATGAATATGCATGTACGCCCAGCGGCTATATAAGGACGACTTGTGTAGCAATACAGGGACACACGTTAGGAGGAGCTATCCCCTGTGTCTCCCGGCGCCACAATGAAGAATACCTGCTTGTCGGCATGAAAACTTTGTTGGCAAGTTTGTTCCTGGAGTTGTCTTCGAACCTCTACTGAATCCACAAAGTATCTCCCATATGACCCATTTGGGCGAAGGTGATATTCTACTTGAAAAAATAATTTATGAAAAAAAAAAACCAAACAAACCAGGAGTTTGTCACCAGCAAAACCTGCCTTTGCTTAAAACATGGATCTTTTCTCAAATATTCAATCAAGTTAAACTTAAATATTAAATCAAGTTAAATATTAAATCAAGTTAATCAAGTTATATTAAACAGGGGAGGTTTAGATTGGATCTAAGGAAGAAATTCTTTCCTGTTAGGGTGGTGAGATGTTGGAATGGGTTGCCCAGGGAGGTTGTGAGTGCTCCATCCCTGGCAGTGTTCAAGGCCAGGTTGGACAAAACCTTTCATGGCAGGGTTTAGTATGAGGTGTCCCTGCTTATGGCAGGGGGGTTGGAACTAGATGATCTTAAGGTCCTTTCCAACCCTAACTATTCTATGATTCTATGTTTCGAAGTTTCTACTCAGAGCCAGAGAAACTCATCAATTCAGCACATGAAAATTTGGTCATCCTTACAGGTCTTGCTCCAACAAGATGCCATTACCTTTACTGGAATGTTGCTCTGACTGGTATCCCACAGTCACTTGACAGCTGACAACGTTCATACAGAGGAAGTGCTTTTCTAACTTTCCCTCAATTTTCCCATAGGGATGGACTGCATTATGGGTAATATTTACCAAGCACCTAACCTCATTTACTGTTAGTGTTAATAAATATAAATAGCAGGTCAAAGTATTTGCCAAAAAAAAAAAATAAAAAATCATACCTCAGTTATTGGTCTGAAGTTCTCCACTTTTATTCCTTGTCCTCATGTTAGAAACAGAGACATAATACAATACATGTAGGTCATGTTCAGGCCTTTAGAAAATGTAGCAAAGATTAAACTGAATTCTCTTCTGTCACTGAACAGCACTCGTTAGACGTTTTTCCTTGATCAAGTTAATGCCATGTAATCTGCAGCTTTTGCAGGAGCTCTGTAATTGAGTTTCACTACTGTAAGATATCTTGGCTTGATCGTCAACCCAGTAGCACAAACTGGGACTCCTTGTCGATGAGCCATGTATTCCTCCATTAAATTTCAGTTACAAAAATATTCTGAGGTTTTGGTTGGTTATTTCTGCTAACCTAAGTGAAAACCAAATCGAACAGCACTTTTAAGAGTGTCAATTAAAAAAGCTGAAGGAAATTTGGAAAAAAAAAATCCATTAAATGCAGTCTCAATTTCCATTATTTTCTGGTAGTTAAAACTCTCAACTGGGTCCCAAAAGTTCACGTTTCATTTAGAATAAGCATTCAAAAATTAATTTTCTGCTTTTAGCAAACATTCATGTCTTGATTTGGCTTCAAATATTCAAAGATATTCTAAGGTGGATCTTTTTCAACATCATGCTTTGAATTTGTTCTCTTCCATGCAGTTATTAAATGCGTATAAACCTGTATTCAGTATGTCCCGCATGGATATAGGCATCCTATTTCTGTGGACATACATAGAGTCATTGAAAGCTGGAACTTCAGAAGAAAGAATGATTTTATTAAAAATACCCTGTAATATGCTTGCTGAAGATGAAAAAAGATTTATGATATGTGGTAAGTGAAGGTGATAAGATTTGAATTAAAAAAAGTTTGGGAATGAACTCTGAGGCCTTGGTGCTTGACAAGCCCTGAGGTGATAAGTGGGAACATTGAAGGACAGGAAAGGTAAACAAGCTTGGGGGGATGGACCAAGATGTAGTTGTGGAGGGAATCTCAGAGGATGTGGGGGTTGTGAGAGGGTCTGCAGCATTTTGATTGGACTATTCACCTGGAGAGTTCGACATGGGCCAATGAGATTGAAAATTGTATGCATGCGCAGGTTGGGAAAATACCGAACGGGGATAAAAGGGGCTTGGTTACAATAAAGTTGGATTTGAGTCTTGATTAGGATTTGAGTCTCCCCATCAACTCAAGTCCATGTCGTGAAATGCCACAATGATATTCTGTTTTTTTCTAAACTACAAATGAGGAAGATGTTACATAAATCAGAGAAAATTAAAATCAGCTTAACCAAATTTTTCTTCAAGCAAAAATTCCAAGATCAGATTGCAACTTGTAATTCAAATAGCTAACCAGTTCAAAGGGGACATTCAATAGTAGTTATTAAAAGAAAAAGGGAATATGATTTCCAGTAATAAAAGCATTTGATGATCTTCAAAGTCTCTTTTAGGGTTTACCCTATCAATTAGGAAAGATTTCAGCCATCCCTGCAAGATGAGGTATTCATCAGTACAGTAACAGATAAATTCTTTTACTGCATCACAAATCAAGATGATAGAAACTGTTCAAAAATGGAGAAAATAGATCTTCTTTTCCTCTTACTAAGTGTTCAGCTATATTAAACTGAGAGTTAAGGACCACTGCTACACACTACAATAGCCATTGTTTCTATTTTC
The DNA here is from genome assembly GCA_002631895.1 of Agapornis roseicollis. Lineage (NCBI taxonomy): Eukaryota > Metazoa > Chordata > Aves > Psittaciformes > Psittacidae > Agapornis > Agapornis roseicollis. The sequence goes on along the minus strand of NDXB01003549.1, from coordinate 211,390 downwards.
CAAGCTGCTAAAAAATCACCATTATCCTTTTCTGGTTGCTGCGGCATTAAATACCTGATTAAAGAAAAGCCTTTCCAAAGAGCTAGCAAAGGCTTTGTTAAAATACTGAACTGCTTCGCAAGCCTTGAAATGAAAATGTCTATTCTTAGGTCCCTATCCTTCAAATATCTATTAAACAAATAGATAAAACCCAAAGATTGAAGGGGTTTAGGTTTAGGGGGTTTTTTGTTTCTGTTTTGCTTTGAGAGTATGAGAGTAAACTGTACAACTTATTAGGGAAAAAATACAAAGAAAACCTTTTAATATTAAGGTGGAAATATTAATAATAAGGATATAACTTATACCTTAGAAGAAGCTTCAAAATACAAAGTCGTTTCATTAGTTTTATGCAAAACCTGTAACAATAAATCTGCAAAGCATTAGAGGATGTTATATTCTTTCAAAGACTGACATAATAGCTCCTTTCCACAAGTGTATAGCACTTTTTTTAATGGCCAGACTCTTCTAGTGCAGAACAAAACAGATTACTTACAGTGTGTTGAAGTCTGACACACATTTAAATACATGATTTACCCCAAAAAGTGTCTGATCCATCCAGTGTAACAATTCACAAAATGAGGTTAAAGGTTTTCTTTAGATACAATAACATCATTTTTCTGGATATAAAATTCTGCCAGTATGTTTTTATTGTAGGAGAGGAAAAGAAGAATTGCACACAAAGCTGATAAGATTTCTGTCAATACATCCTTTTTATGGGAGGATTGTCACCAGTTCCCAAGTTCACTACAGTGTTTGTGTCAGTTTCAAAGTCAGATTTGCTACTAAAAAAAAGAGAGGAAAAACCCAGCACCCAGAAGGCAAGGAATTTTATAGAAGTGAAATAGGAAAGTATTTTCCAGTCATTAAAACCATTTTTTCACAGATTAGATTTAGTGTTCATGTCTATCATTTATATTGACTATTCAAGTAACTTTTCCCAGGAACAGTCAGTTTAGCAAATAAAAAATGAAGCAATTTCAACATTTCAACCTCTATTTTTAGTGCAGCTTGCTGAGTTCTGTATTTTTAATTCCCCTCACTCCTGCTCCATTAGCCTGAAAAGCAGAATGGACGATATGACATGGATGTGTGATGTAATTTAGGTTACCCTGCTCTTGCAGGGAGGTTGGACTAGATGATCTTTCAAGGTCTCTTCCAACCCTTAGGATTCTGTGACTCTGTGAACTGCCAAAACACACATAGCAGAACATGTTTGCTTCCAGCTAGGCACAAGGATCCTATTACCTACCACTCTGCCCATCTTGTCCCTTCTCCTGCCAATCTAGCATTTACTTTAAATTTGACAGTTCAGAAATAAGTCAGTCTGAGTCAGATGTGTTGTTCATGCACACAATACATGAGTAAACCTAATTTGAGCAAGGGATGATTTATTCCAGGAGTCTCAGTTCATCAAGGGAGTTCCCTAAACCAAACACTGGGAAGTTCTGCTATATGAATACAAAAATAAAACTTCTTTAATACCATTTGACTTTTAATTGAGATTTAATTGAGATTTAATAGAGATCTTTGTGATCTCTAATCTCTTGCTGAGATTGTGGGTGGAAGAAAAGGACAAGAAAAAAGAAAGAGAATGGAACTGGTTCTCATCATCTTTGCGCCCAAAGGCACACTGGTATCTGAGGCACCTGGATACCACCCTCAAGTGAAACAAATAACCCCCCTTCCCCCCCCCCCCCCGCTCACCCCAAGAACCCGTTTTTCTGCTCTGTCACTTTGCTAGGGTTACATGGAGAAGGAGAAGAGAGATTGAAGAGAGTGAATACAGCCCATCTCTTTCCTCTGCTTCTCTCTATTGCTAAAGAAGAGTCTGTGTGAGGCATAAAAATACGTTGCCCTGGGTACATATGGCTCAGACTATACATGAAACTGAACATAGCAGGAAACTACAAGCATTACACTAGTACTGATGTTTACTAATTTTTAGTGTGTTACTCCACAGACATTTAAATTCCCATATGACAATAGTACCCAAATATCATTTATCATTGCTGTAACATATTATGTCTTTATGAAGGAGACTGCAGTGATATTTTCTCTGTCCAGTTTTGCTCAATGGTCAAAAAGTCCTTGATCATTAAGTAGATTTATTTTTCCCCTTGCACCTATTTCTGTGCTGCTTTTGTGTCTATTTTAATGGTGTCAGACAAACTTTATTCCTGCTTAGTAGGAATCACTTCACTTGCAATCCCAACTACTTAATAGACCCTTCTCCTCTTAGTTTCCTTTGGCTTCTTTTTCTCAATTTCTCAAATAATCCTCACATGCTCATTTATCTTCTTTTTCATCTTTCCAAGCAGTCTGGGTTTTATTCTTTTGCTTAGGAAATTACCTCTTTTCATGTTCAGGCTCCATTTATCATGCCTGACTACCTGGCTGATTCGAGTGATGAATAGCTGCCAATTCCCTTCATAACCTGTGTTTCCATGACACCTGCACAATTCATTCAACCACCCTTCCCAGCGCTCCTATCTAACTGTGACACCAAGAAATCCTGGGCACCTATGGATACCTCATGACAACCCAATTGTTGCTTTTATCCTCATATAATTACTTCCATTAGAACACAGAAGATTGAACAATGTTAAATCAAGAAAAAATAATTCAGTAACACTTATGCAAGCTTGTAAGCCATCTGAAGCTAGAACGGGGGTTGGGAAACACCAGAGTTAAAGGAATCCTGAATTTCAGTGTCTAGGAAATACATATTGCTCTCTTTTCTACCTACAGGCCCCATACATTATTCTCTGCATCAGATGGACATATACTCATTGCAAGTAGTGGTCCAATATTTTGCTTTCTCACTTTGTAAATGTGCAGCCCTAGATTTTCTATACTTCATAGTATTCAACTTCAGCCCCAGGGCAGACTTAAGGTTCCTTTTTTACCAGATTTCCAGTTGTACACTGTTTGTCTACAATGCTCTGCATTTCTACATTAAACACCAATAGGGGCAATGGCTTTAAACCGGAGGGTAGATTTAGATTCAGTTGTCAAATGTTCAACCTCCAATAACTTTACTCTGAGGGTGGTGAGACACTGGAACAGGCTGCCAAGAGAATTTGTGGCTGCCCCATCCCTGGCAGTGCTCAAGGCCAGCTTGAATAGGGCTTTGAGCAACCTGCTCTAGTGGAAGGTGTTCCTGCCTATGGCAAGGAGTTTAGAACTAAATGATCTTTAAAGTCCCTTCCAAGCCAAAGCATTCTGCGATTTTATGATATAATCCAACATTCAGGTACCCATTTCTGCAGTCCTCTCAAAATGTAGAGATCCCCAATTTATAGAAAAGTATCCAAGGAGATCAAACTTTCCTCCCATTTATAGGAAATCGGTTTAAGCTACTTGTTCTAGGTTACAATGTCAGCACCCCAAGGTACATAGCCACTTACAGTCCTAAGTCCTTGACTTAAGGATTGCAATAGATCACCATACTACAGAGTCATTGACCTGATGCACTGGCTACTTCAAACATCCTCTGTTCTCACAGATAGAAAGGACCAGGTATCATGCAGTATAGCTTCTTCTGGTATAGTTTCCTTTAATCATCACCTCATTTTCTTGTGATTGTAAACATTTACCAACTTTACAAAGTTTGCAACTGTTTCTTTTGCTGACCCTGTTAAGCACTTTCTCAGACTCACAAGCAAGGAAAAGTACCTATAAAAATCCCCTTTCATTATTTGAGCCTCTAAATATTTTTATTTAGCCTAATAAGTCAAGAAGGATTCTGAGACATTAGTACATGCTCTTTTTCCTCCTAATAAGAATAATGCTGCTGTTACAAACACACCAATGTATTTCTATGCATTCATGTAATTTGCCAATTAGACGTTTATATTGACCTTGAGTCAACACATAAGAGCCCTGAAAAGGTACAACAAACACTGTTTCCAAATGCAAGAAGATTCTTAGTAAACAAGAGACATCACAATTCCTCTTAAACTTTTTTGTTAGTTTGCATGCTTGCTTCAGAGTACTATCATCCTTACAAGCTTCCAACTCCTCTTCAAGCAGCACTATGAATGCTGTAAAATGTTCCTTGTTCAAAGCCATGGGGACTAGCAAAGGAAATGGGAGGGCTTTGGGACAGAGCTGTTCTCCATGGACACCCTGAAATGCTTGACCTGTAAAATGAGTGTGTAAAATTCACAAGGTTTCTTCTGTCATCTGATACCTTTAAAAAATGATTCAGGAATACTAACAAAGAAAGCTTGACCATGATATGCATACTTTCTCCTGTCTGTAGGTAGACAGAGGATTTTTTTTTTTTTTAATGCCTTTATTATATCGAATCCTAGAATAGTTAGGGTTGGAAAGGACCTTAAGATCATCTAGTTCCAAACCCCCTGCCATAAGCAGGGACACCTCATATTAAACCCTGCCATGAAAGGTTTTGTCCAACCTGGCCTTGAACACTGCCAGGGATGGAGCACTCACAACCTCCCTGGGCAACCCATTCCAGCATCTCACCACCCTAACAGGAAAGAATTTCTTCCTTAGATCCAATCGAAACCTCTCCTGTTTAAGTTTGAACCCGTTATCCCTTGTCCTGTCACTACAGTCCCTAATGAAGAGTGCCTCCCCAGCATCCCTATAGGCCCCATTCAGATACTGGAAGGCTGCTATGAGGTCTCCACGCAGCCTTCTCTTCCCATCTTTCACAAGAAATAAACTGACTTTTTAAAAAGCCACAAAACATCCAGAGTACAGAAGAAAATCTATATATATAGCTGCCACTGTGCACATTATCAGCACAAGAATTTCTTCTTCTATTCAGTGCATTATGCTCCTGTCATATATTTTCTATAAATAGACTCTACTCCAATAGTCTCTCTTTATAGTTATGTTGTCATTACCACTGAACCTGTATTTCCTGCAGTCGTGACTTGGTATTTACTTCCTATGATTTATTTATTTATTTTTAAGCTTGTTTTAATCTTATGTGTCAATAGCTTTGCCTCACAAGAATCTACCCAAAGAATCATAGAATGGTTTGGGTTGGAAAGGCCTTAAGATCATCTAGTTCCAAATACTCTGCCATGGGCAGAGACACCACACACTAAACCAGGTCACCCAAGACTCTGTCCATGCTTAACAAAAGGCATAAAGAGCTTCATAGCACAAAATTCTAAATCATTATTAAACCAGAAGAGACAATTAATACCACTAAACTGCTTAGGTGCTTTGAGAGTGAAATCCTCTAACCACTTAAAGAGATGTTGATTTATGTTCAACGAATTTTGTACCATTACATAATTCTGAAGCAGTATTACACACTAATGTTCATTCTAGGTGGCAGGGCGTTCCCTTTTCTCCAGAGGCATATTTTTGGAAGCAATATATTAGAACAAATACCTGTTAATACCTGAATCTGTGTGATTATACAGTAGTATGGTTTCTGTTCTGTACTGAACATTCTCTAGCTCACATCATATCAAATATTTAGCAAACCCAGGAAGAAAATAGGGGCTTAGTCTGCATTTAAATGAGTAAATTGGCATTTCATTCTCTATTCCGACTCAGACAACAAAAAGATGTGAACCAAACAGATCTGCTCCTGATACTGAGTGTCCTTCAATTTTACCTGAAAGGGAGAGTACACCACCATTATCATCATCACTATATAAATCTACTCCTTGCATTTCATTTAAAACTCACAGAACTACTTTTGTTTAATGAGAAAATGGAAATATTTGACTTTCAAGTTTACGTAAGCAGGAGGATTTCCTGCACCTACTACATACACTCACAGCTGCTAAATGTGGTGCAGTCCTGAGGACAACCATGACTCAGAGACTTTATTCTATTAAAAGGTAGCTGAGCAATTGGGCTGAAAACAAACCGAAATTTGCAAGAGTTTTTCCTTATAAGTTATTACTTTTTAAGGAAACACACCAAGTTCTGAGAACAAACTTCCTTCTACCCTTCTTCCAAATGTAATCCAGGCACATGTAAACCCATAACCTCCATCAAGCACTCTCCTCCTTCAGCAGCTCACAGTGAAGCTTATTTGACACAGTGATCACAAAAGCCCCAGAATATGAAGATAAGCACAAACACTGCCACAAAACCTCCATACATTGTTTTAAAAACCTGCTATCAGGCTTTATTCCCTTACTCCTTTGCCCTGAAAAATTTGCTGTGCACAGTTGAGAGTGAGCAGCAGCCAAAAATAACACAAATATCTGTGCCTGTGCTTTTAAGGATGGCATTCAAGTCAGAACACCTTAACAAATGGTGCCAGAAAATGCTGTCCTACTTATTCTGACAACCACTAGCTTGCAAAAGCCTTTTAATTAGAGAAAACTGTCAAAAATGTGGCAACTTACATAAAGATCAGAGGTGAGCATGTAAATCTCTCTATCTCATCATTAGAGAAGGATTATGATAGCTTTGATCATTTCTGACAGAGACAGTCTGGATTTGTGTCAGGTACACTGATTTAGATATAGAGTCAGACACATAGACAAGAAGCAGGAATGGGGCTCAGGGAGGTCATTACTTCTCCTTAGACAGCATTGTGTCCCATAGTTCAGACGCTCCCAGACGTGCAGGTTGTTGGACAGATGCTAATGAACCGGATGTGACAGAACAGTGTGATATAATAGGCAAGGAAGGATGAGCAGTACCAAAGAAGATAAGGCAGCAGGAGGAGGAAGAAATTCAAATGACAAGCAGAGAAGACAGAGAAGACAAATTCTGAACTTTGACCATGACCACAGAGGGTGAGAAAACGCGAGCAGCAACAGAAAAAGAAACAATGTGAAGGTTGGCTTTGCCTAAGCATAAGGGATGGTAAAATACAGAAATTAAAAAGTGGACAAGGAGGAATTAGAGGAGTGAATCCCTATCTATGGGGAGGAAGAAATTGTGGAGGTTAAGCAAAAGGAGAAAAATTGGGATGCATGAAAAGAATCATTGTGTTTTCCCTGGCGTGGGGCTGAGAAGGAAAGTTATTGGGGTAGCTAAATTTCCACAGGCAAAGCATTATATTAAGAGCAAATTAAGAGTTCCTTTGGCTGGAGAATGCATGGTGGAAAGCCCCAGCAAAGAGACAAAGTACCTGAAGTAAAATGTGTCTAAAAAACATTTATGTAAGTACAGTACAATTGCCGAGGGGAAAAAAAAAAGTCTCCTTCAAAAAGATTTCCTAAAGGCGGAGGGGAGGAAATCCATACAGCATTTTTTACAGCAGTGGAGAAAGTGAGAATTAAATAGAACGAGACTTTCTCTCCAAAATCCTGGTGTTAATTACTTGTAGCCTGCTTGATGAGGACTAGGGAAAATGAAGATAGAAGGAGGAAAAGGTTCCTTCATTCCAACTAAGAGATTGCACTTTGAGGACAAATGGATATTTTGTTCCTATGGAGATCTACCTCAGTCATACTGATAGAAATTGCTAGACAAATCATATAACATGTAACTTCCAGATCAATTGGAGTGTTTTGCTCAAACATGCTCAAAACAATATTGATTTTTAACCCAAAGAATATTTGATTCTTCTAAAACAAGGAATTGAGCAAGGTACAGAACTTACTTGTATATATAGAATACCCCCTGTTCCATGAAGTCCTGCAAGTAGGTGTTCTGCAGATTACATCCAGTCTTACCTAGACTTTAACCTGTGAAGATCATGATGATGAAAGATAAATGAAGCACACAGGAAGGAAGAGATTTACCTAAAATGACAGAGTTATTGTATAGCAAAAACCCGCAATTTTCTGCATTGCAGCCATGTCCTGCTTTGAAACCACGCTACTTGACAATAGGAACTCCTTTGTTGTTCAGACAGTCCCAGCCTTTCGTTAAGTCACTTGTACACACCACAAGGCTCCAATGGCTTTCCAGATTAAAATAAAAGTTGTGAATGTAAATCAAAATTTTGCCAGTATATTCTTGCTATAAATGAACTATAATTTGTTTCAAAGGTTAAGCGTGAAGCGGCTTTGCTGTGGATTCGCAGCCTTAGGAGACCACTTTTTCCACAGTGCACTTCTCAACATAGATTGACTATTACGGAGTTTATGTGCAGTCACTTCACTGCTGCTGTAAGGCTTCCCCCCTCCTATCAAGGGCACCCAGAAAAGCATACATTTATTTACATAGATGTTTAGAAAAGAAATCCAAAATGGAACATACAGAATTCTTGAAAGTGTCGCAAGTACCAGTGATGTACTTTTCTCCCCATTGTGCTACTTTAAACGCATGCCTTTAACTCATGAGTATCCTCTCCCTGAACATCCTCAAAAAAACACATGGAACACATGCCAAATCCACTGTTGGCATAGCTCCACAGTCTATTGAATGTGCACCAGGGATGAATCTAGCCTTTGCCTTTAGTGCAACATAGTGCTTAACTGCATTCATCTTGGTAAACTTCCAATTAAATTATAATGAATGCTGTTAGAAAGCATGTGTTTGGTTGGAGTGTTGATTCTTTTGTTCTTTTTCAATAAAAGCACTCTAAATATTCATTACTATCCACATCCCTGCTCTATTCTCATGGAGAGAGAAGGAAGAAATGGCTTGGACATTTTCTATAGGCAACTATGCACAATGCTGCATTGTCATTTAACCTAAAGCAATGCCAATAAATTTGTACAGCTAACAATGCTGTTTCAAACAAGGCATGCCATGGAAAATAATAAACATGTAGTTGTGGACCTGATAAGCAGTTAAATATAGTGAAGTTAGTTATGTCCAGTAGCACTTAAATTATCAATGCTTACTCTGGCAGTTACAGAGTTCATGAAACTTACTCTATGAGAGACAGCATCACTTATTTGCTTTATCATAGCAGTGTCCTATCTCCCTATTAGAAATATCAACAAATCCCTATAGTTTATTAGGAACTGTGGAAGTAACAGCTAAAAAAGGATTGGAAAACGAAAAGGATGACTCATCTACCTTTTCATTTTTCAATCTGAGAAACAGCTATGGAAAAAAAACCCACAACTAACAGAAATCAAACAAATCAACATTAATTGGCTTTCTGTGAAACACACAGGAAAGCAACACTTTTAATCCTAGGGAACTGCCATTCACCAAGGGGGCAAAAATATCCTACTGCACATTTGCAAAGATCAGCTACCTTTGTTGCAGAAAAGACTCTGACTACAAATAGGCTCCACAGGAACCTGATCTTAGGACACACAGTCTTTTCAGGGCTCAACTCTTACTGAGACAGCTGAGGCTTATTTGCAGTGCCAGAAAAGAGACTGAAATGAAGCACACACTAAGATGTGGAGCAGGATTCAGATACCTACTAATGGGGGCAGGAATAGCCCTGTACAGTTTATGCCACCCGCTGTCTTTATTTTGACTCATTGTGGCTGCAAAGAAACACCAGTTTCACTGCCTACCTTGGGCAAATTTCTGGTCAGAAAATGGCAGCTAGGGCACTCCTCTCACTGTCCTTATATTTGTTGGAACAGCCAAATCCTGTTTAAAACAGTTCTCTGGATATGCTAATAAAAACCCAGTAACAAAAGAATTGAAACCACACACAAAAACCCCAACAACCCCACCCCCAAAAAGCCAGAAAAAAACAAAACATGCATGTTAACTCAGCCTATCTAACAGATGGCAGTGGGGCTAACCCAGCCTGCCTGATGTTCAGTGCCTGAGGGATATAGGATGTCAGCAGAGAGGCAGCTTTCTTTCCATCTTTCTCTGAATAACTTCAATCTGCCTAATTCAGGCAGTTCCTTTTGTTCATTGCCCAAATATGGGAACACGCAGGAATAACCAGTCTTCTTAAGATAGAGACCTGTCAGAAGATCACAAGGAAATTGTCTGTCTCCAGCCAGGTGCTAAGCTACTGGTCATTATTTCCATACCAGATGCTCAGGTTTTGCTTAAGAGCCTAGATGACAGAGCACGTAGGCAAGCCCCAGCTCTGGTCCTCAAGTGCCAGTAAGCCTAATGGAATGGAGCCCTTGACTCCCACAGGCATCCTTCCCCCATCCTATAAATTCACAAGCAATGAAAACTACGGTTTCCCTTCAAAATGGTACAAGAGTTGATAAGAACTGTTGCTCTATTGATAAGATTTTCCTTGGTTTTTTTTAAACCCAGGCATGGTCCAACATAAAATACATATCTGTTCCTGGAAGCTCTTGCTGAAATCCCAGTCATGCTCCCTCCCAGGCCAGAATCTTAGATGCCATGTACCTGGAAATGTTATTATGAGAAGGGCAGGCAGGGAGAGCTTTATCTTCATGGCAGGATCCTCACAGGCAAACCTACTCAGCTAGAGCACAATGAAGCCACTAGTGCTGTCTGTGCTCATACTGAGCAATCTGAAAGCCTGTCCATGATCTCTGTGGCCAGCTATTACATGTGTTTGTGCCTGTTGGGAATACATCTTCAGCCTCACTACTGGCTGGACCCAAGCAAGACATGTTTTCCTCTAACACTTTCCAGAACTTACAAGGACAAATGCTCTATGACTTTACAATTTACACCTAGACACATGTGCGACATCTTACATCCATCCCTTTTCTTAACAAGGGAAAGCTTCCTTCTTGACCTTCCCCAACCCTTCTCTCCATTCAAATGAATTTTTTTTTTTTTTGAGTAAGTTTAATTGTGAGTTTTAGGATTTTGTTAGGAAGTGTGGCTTTATGTAACTTGGATTATAATACTAATATTTTAATAGCTTTTATGATACATTTCAAGAGCAAGGTTTACAGAAAGCTGAGAGACTTTAATCACAGCCTCTACAGAGCACAGAAAGTTACACTGGTATTTACTCAGCACAAGGGAACTAAACTATGATTAGTTACATTACAGAAAAACAAGCTGTAATTTAACTGTTCATTCATTACATCACACTTATAATTAGTCACTGTATTTTGGCATAAATTCCAGGCGTGAAGAAACTTTACATTACTTAAATTAAGCACTAGACACAAGCTTTTAAAATCCTTTTTCTTCCTTTAAGAAGGTATAACGACTCTGTCAGATTCTACAACACCAGAATTGTAGTGTTTACTGGTTGACAGCAGAGCACAATTAAACAGTAGGAGAGATGACATTTAAAATGGAAATTATGTTGTACACAAATGCTTCTGGACCACTCCTTATTCTTTGTTCAGGTCTTTTCTCTCCAGTGGCCTCATCTATTGAAATGTCTCACTGGGCTTCATCTATTCCCACAGGGGAGTGAACTGAAAAGAGCCATAAAGCATCTCCAACCACTCACTTACTATAACAGTACAAATCAGCTATTTAGAAAATGTGTGTTTGCACAAGCATTCACTCTCCAAGAGACCAGAGGTGCTGCATCAAGACGGCCTTTGCTTGGTTTATAATTTAAATTCTAACACTTTTTCAGGGAAATCATACCCATATCTTAGCTTGAAAGGAAAACAATTTTCCTGGACAAAACAGGCTTCCAGGATCCTGATCCCTTAAAGAAACACAACCTCATTAAAACAAACAAACCCCCACCTTTTCCCCTCCCCAAATAAACCGTTTACAAATCAAAAACCCACAAGCCCACACACAAAACCAACAAAGAAAACAATCAACTAAAACACACCCGTTGTCCCCATACCTCCTGGAGGTAACAACCTCAGCTGGAGAACCAGGAAACAACAGCTGACCTGTTGTTTTTAGAGCTACAAGACTGAATCACTAATGGCAGTGATTAGCTTTCAGAAGTAAACCTGAGTGGTCAGTTCTCCTTTTATCTTGGGCATCCCTTCTATGATTCATTTCCCCAAGACATCTTTCAAGACTTTTGTGGGAGGAATGCGGAAAATAACAGCCTGGTAATATTCCCTTAGATGTTAGCCATGTTAATGCAGGTCTCCACAGTTGTACATCCTACCACAGTTTGCAGATCTCCTACCAAGCTAATACAGGAGGTCATGAAGACCACCCTGTGGTGCAAGGCTTTTCACATATTACCATGGAGTCTACATATTTTCCAGCAGGCCTGAATCTCAGTAAAGTTCAATGACCTCAGCCACAGCAAAAATGAGAAGCAGCGTTCTTTAGTAGGAGAATTTATTAACTCTAGCAGCAATTTCTTAACATCTGTAATACTTCATGACAATAGGGAGCAATACCCTGAGAACCTTATCCTCCCCCCTGCCATCACCAGCTCTAAACTACAGAGAGCAAAAGGCAAAGAAAACTCCCCCTAGTTATAAATCAGCCCTGTAAGAGTAATTATGAATCAGTCACAGTCCTTTCAATACCCAACTCCATTTTTTTCTTATATTTAAACAGAAGAAATATCACCTCAGGTGAGATAGGAAAGCCACATCTGAAATGGTAGAGAACAACCACATTTCCAATTGGAAGAGAAATATTTAGAAAACAAGTCTATTATACTACTAATTTCATAGCTAGTCGTCCATATTTAAATTAGCCAGACCATTTTCAGACACTGGAAAAGCATGGTTTAAGCTATGAATATTTGTAATTGCAATGCAAATGAAATTTTTACAGCCCTGTATTTAGTTTGAGCACATGGAATTCCAACAATGCTTCTTTTCTTTATGAGTTCCAGAGCCTTTACCCCCATGAGGGCATTACTGAGTTAATATTGGGCAAAAGAGATAGACCTAAAGGTTACCTGTCAAAAAAAGAAAAAAGTAAGCAGCAAAACTCAGGGGTTTTTTTCTCTCTCTTTTACAGACACATGAAAAACACACATAATGTCACCCAAAATCCTGAGCAAATGGATGTTTAAAGCCATTCTAATGAAATAAAGTAAAAATAAATGTCAGCCAACAGAAAATATCTATTTTGCCTTTCAGGCACTCTTGATGCTTTGCTTCATCTTCTGCACAAATTCTGAACAAGCCATCAAAAGGCAAGGATTATTTCCTTTAATCACCAGTTATTTCCTGTTGGCAGCAGTTCCAATCTACAGGATTTCAGTTTCTTTTATGCAGGCATGGATTTACTGAGGAAGATGACAGATCTGCCCCCTTCCCTCAGCCTGACTTGGTCACACTAGGTGCTGTGGACGGACACAGTCAAACCCACAGCCATCCTCACCCACCTCATTTCATTTGAGGTCGAAAGCAGCTGTACACCTTTCACAGCATGATTAACACACCACACTGGAGGGTAACAGAGGGCAACAGAGCATTACCTCAATATCCTTAACAGTTAAATCCATCCTGGACATGAGAAGTGATAACTGATTGCCACAGAGCTCTCACATTTATCCTTCCAACAGCTTTGGCCTCTGGTATTTGTTTAAGATCTGAGCCACAAGAACTCCTGTATATATTTAATCTACCCCAACGTCATTTAGATATGAATCACCCTCACAATATCTCCCACTCTTTATTGCCTTTACCAAAAATATTGTATGGATCTGGGATTTTTTTAGAGTGCTTTTGGTTAGGCAGATGATGTGAGGAGTTTTCTCAATTAGACATCTAAAACTTAATTGCATGCAGGAGGACTTACGGTCCTGTTAGCCATTTTTTAGGAAAGTTTCTAATTCAGATTGTGCACATTTCTGATATACATGTGTAGTAAAACATAATTTAGGTTTGCAGTTAACTTTAGCTCAGGAAAAAGTAGAACAGAGCCCTGATGAAATTGGGCACTTTTTACAAGAAGGAGAAAACATTATCAGCTATCAATCTCATTTCAGCAGTTCAAAAAGGCAGAAATTTGCCTTTAAGTCAGTTCTCTTTTGGCTTGGGGTTTATTTTGGGTTTGTTTTGTTGAGTTCCCCTCCCCCCCCCCCCCC
>NDXB01003549.1:166517-192346 GCA_002631895.1 Agapornis roseicollis | reverse complement strand
GCGTATGGATAAAGGTGGCACCCACCCCCCCCCCCCCCACACACACACACACACTTATAAACATTATTTTTCAGTGACAGATAGCACTACATGAGAGAAAGATAAATGAACATAAACTAGAGACAGACCATCACAGTCTCACTTCAGCATTTTGTGATTTCTAGCACCTGTATTCTCTTGGATGAGCAGTGCACTTGGCAGCGTGAGGTTTGCAGTTGGGCTTGATCTTAAAGGTCTTTTCCAATCTAAATGATTCCATGCCTACCACTCTCCTGAGGCTGCTGAGCAAAACACAAGACAAAAATAACTTCTGAATGATACTCCCACTGACCTCCATCCTTACAGTGCACTCACAATCCTCAAAAGAGAACGCTGGTGCCACTCCACATCACTGACAAGAAAGCACAGCCACCAAAGGATGGCCACCACTTGCTTCCTTCAATACACTGAGAGCTCTTCAAAAGAGCTGCCTCTTCCAATAGCTCTCAGTAAAGCTCCCAAAACACTTTGAAGGCCATACAAGTAAACAACAAAAAAAATACTTTTGGAGCAGATAAGCTTTCTAATGTTCATTTAAAGCATTTAAATTGTCTTGAGAAATCATTGTAAGTGTTTAAGTCAAAGCAGATATTAAAAGAAATGCAAAATACTACTCTCAATCTCTTTAACATTGCAACAAATTATTTGTTTCCCCTCCTTTCCCAAGAACAAAGATTTAAACAGGTTTTAGGTAATATCTTCTGGTACTTCAAATCTTATACCATGGTGCATGAATCATAAGGGTAATTTACTGACTTAAGTTTTGATCAAAGTAATATTCTACTGATTTCTGAACTTATCAGGGGAAACAAGCTAAGATTATTCAGTTTCTCCTCATTTCCTCAACAGCAGCAGATTGTTGCATTGCAGTTGCTCCTTTTCCTTGTTAGCAACTTCAAAACACTAAACCAGTTTGTAACTTACACTACATCACTTCATTCTTTTGCTGCATGAATCTTTAGACAAAGGGAGGAAACCAGAGAACAATTTCAGTTCCTTGAGGTATTGTTGATCAACCACCTGACTAGTTGAAAACCCCACAAAGAGGTGATAATTTAAGTCAAGGTATATAATTTTTAGATAGCAGAATGCTGCAGTATAGACAATGGATGTAACTCAGTGTTTTTTCAGTTGCATTTTTATTATGTTGCATATGTATCTCAAGAAATTCCAGAAGCTTGGTTAGTATTTTAATAGTGACCACTGAAATACCCAAGACCTACCTAATAAAAAAAGAGATCTCTCAATCCTGTTTAAGCAGTTCATTAGTGAACAAGATTGCTTCCCATTTGTACAGTCTCCTTCATTTTAGAAGAGCAATGCCTTCTGCTAAATTTTTATTTAGTAAACTTTGGTTAGTTTTATCAGAGCCAATTTTCTAAGAGATGAAGTACACATAAGTGCTAAGGAAAAGTAGTCACAGTGTTCTCTTCATGGTGTTGTTCATTCATGAAAGCTCTTTTAAACTTAAGGATCAGCATCAGGCATTGAATTAGGTACAAAAACACAGACCTGAGGTTAAAGGAGCCATTGCACATAACTAACATCTGTAGAACCTGAAGGGACAATATAGGGCTAGTCCTTGATGGGCAGGGTGCAGCAGCCCTGCCCTTAACACAGATTTCTTTGCATGAGCAGCAGCTGCTTGTCTTCCTGTGCACCTATGTGCAATAAAAGGGGAATAAGCCATTTCATCCTATTCTCTTCTGCCTCATGGGACGCAAAGGAAAAACTGTCAAATCACAAGTTTTATTGCAACAGTATGACATAATTTTTCTTCTGAGGCATCAAAGAAAACCTAGCAGTAGCCAGAAAAATAGAGAATAGACTTCAACAAAGCTAAATTAAAAGAAAGGATTTCTAATATTTTTCTTCTGAGGGAAAAAAAAAAAATACCAGAATACAAGATATATAGTTACATTTGTTCATTTTAGAAAGTCTGTTATAAGAACAGGTACAATACTTTAGACCAAGTAGTTGGGAACCAGTTTCATCCTCCCTTCCCCCTCCTTTGGGGGAAGAAGGCACAAAAGAACAAACAATAATTCTTCTATAGTGTTCTTATCTAGAGAAGCCAAGAGTAATACTATTTTTTTTTTCCTTTAGAATCTAAGAGGGAAAGATATTTGGTATATGTGGATTTAAAACTCAAGGCAGATACTGATATTAGAACATTCATTCTTGGTGAGCAATGGTCTTACAAGGACAAAATTAAAATAATTAATGAACATTCCAGCTGAATTTCTGAAACCTCATCTACAGAATGCTCTGCAATCACCTTTTATTCATGTTTTCACTGTTTTCTCGTTATTACTACCTAAAAAAATGTCTGAACACCTTCTGTTCTATTTACCTGTATTCACAACAGGTTCACTGTTTTTCCAATATGAATGCTTTCAACAGTTCATGAAAGCCCACGTGACCATTCAGTTCAAGAGTTGTAGTCCATTTTCTTAATCTGAATAACCAGTACTCAACTCCTGTAAACAGACGGGGACCAGACACTAAGCTCAAAGGCACTAAATAATAATGTCATGCATCCTCCATCTATATGACGATGAGAATAAGAATGGCACTGAAAATCACGAACAGTCATTGTTCTGTATCACCCAGGATACCACTGAGGACAGCACTATTGTCTGATTTTGCTCCAATCAAGCCATCATCAGCATTTGCACCACACTTTTCATGCTTTTGTTTTCAGCTAAATTCAAAGATCAGCCCTGCTGTCATCTTTTTGACAACTTTCTTACAGCATTTAGCTAAAGACAGTTAACAACCTGTTCATAACCAGAATCACTGCATGCAGAATCAAATTCTTGATTTGGACAGCACTGAAGTGCAGAGGATTTGTAACCCAGCACTCATCACACAGCTAGGCTAGATCTCTAATAGGTTACTATCAGCATTCCTTTTGCATATCAGAAAGAACAGGGCCAAAACCTTTTAGTTTCTTATTTGCCTGTGTCTTCCACCCAGCTACAGAAATCTTTCCTAGAGAGGAAATCCAGTGCAGGGCAATGTTGAAGGTCCCCCACAATACCTGAACTGCACTTCACTGACAAATTACTCATACTGCTCAATACCACCTGGAAAGGTAGCTTACTTCACTTTCATTTCAAGAGAAAGCAGCTGCCTTTCAGGGACACACACTAGGAATAACTACACAAGTAATTAAAGCATATTGAAAATCCATATAGCCTTACTTATTTGTTTATAGTAACTGGTTTAGATTGACAAAGTCCTTCTTTGCATGGTTCAGAACATCATCAAGTAATTTACAGCCATGAAAACCTAAAGCAGATGGAAAACCCTATGAGATCCACTTCATAGAGGTTTGCATTGCCGCTGAAGGTGTAAGGTTGAAGAGAATGGGTTGCATTGAGAGTTTCAGAAACATTGCCAGTAAGCAAACAAAACTTCCCAGGAGAAGAAACAGAAACAAGTTTTGATAAAGTCTGTTTTGGTGTTTGTTAAGGCAGCTTCTTGGGTCTCAGTGGGAAAGGAGAAAAAGAAATAGGCATACTTGAACCTGAAGTTTCAGGCCTTTACTTGCATAGGCCATTTTCAATGGTTTTTTGGGCAATTTGAAAACTTCATGGCATATTTTATAAAAACATCACTAACTAGTCCTAGGAAAAACAGCATCATCCTCCACCTCTATAGTAGATTCTAGTAATGCTTTCAAGTATTTCCTTAAAGCCATAAGAAATAGAAAGCATTTTAGTCAAAGAAAACATATCAGAAGTTAAATTTTCATGTATCTCTAGGACTGCACCTTGAGCAAAAGCAAACAAACTGCACAGCTCCCACAAGAATTAATAAAACCAAGAAGACTATCACGTACCTCTTTTCATTCCATCTCAACATACCATTGCATCATTTGCTGGGATCCCACCCCCAAATGGCAAAATCAGCAGACTGAGTGATAGCAGAAGCATAGCTTTTCCATACCACACAGCTTAGGACCTATTTTTTCCCTCACAGAAACAGAATACCAGAATGTATGAGCAACAACACCTGAATAAAATCCCAGCCTAATTGCGCAGGGGAGAAACAAAGGGGCAGGGGAAAAGAAAAAGTTTTTTTTTTCTTGCATTAATCCTCTCATCTCAGTTAATATGAGAAGCTTTGACTCTTCCCAGGTGGAAGACATTACCATATTCCCTTTCTGGTTGAGGGTAGACTACTCAAATTCTGACACACTGTCTCAGTACAATTGAAGTACATGTTTCTAGCAGAAAGAGCAAAACAGAGGGGAATATGGGGTTTTAGCAAGGAGACGGTAATATTGGCCTAAACCTGCAGAAGTGTGCAGTGATTTCTATTAATCAGGCTGACTGCTTTACAAGAAGACTTGGTCATGTTTTGAAAGTCACAATTAACTGCCAAAATATGCTAAATAAGCAGTTTTACTTTCCTTTTAGAGCCCAACACTGACATTCTTGATCTCCATTTCCCTGAACAGGTATGAGAAAGAGACAGACACCTAAAATATTTTGTGCTCCTTTCTCTGTTGGCTACACTATGATACGTACAATTTTTGTATGAAAGGGAAGACTTAATCACTTTGTCTACTCTTGTATCAATGCTTTCTTTCTTTCTCATTTTACTAATACATTTCACATAGAACATAATCCCCTCTTGTATCCCATTACACAGTAACAAGGAATATCTGAACTTAATTTTCACTGTGGAAAACTGTTCCCTGGGGGAAAAGATACTGCTCTATCAAACCTTCCTTTGAGTCTTGGCAAATTTTATGAGAGATTTATGTACTTATGAATGTGAAGATAAGTTTATCTTAATATAATAAAAAATAAAACAAAAAGCCAAGTGTTATTACACAAGATTACACTGAAAATCACTGATTTCTCTACATTACTAATCTTTGTTCTAAATTTTTTATATTTATGAAATTTGAGTAACTAGAACATAAACCAAATATGCCTTAGTATATCGCTTTTAAGGCTTTCTCCACTTCTTGGTCATGCATCAATCCCAGACATGAACGAATAAACAATATTTTTGTTCAGTCTTTAAAACACTGGGTTAAGTACATCAAATACAGCTTTTTATCATAATTTAAAATTACAAAGATATTTAGCAATAATAGCTGAGCTTTGTTTAAGCATACAAAAGGCATACTTACACAGAACATATTTCCTGACAATTTCACCTTATCTAGCAATTTAGTGAACTAGTAATTCAGATACAAAAACATGCTGTATTTGAAGTAAAGCATGTAGCTTTGAAGAAGAGTGAATTAAAAGTAAAGGAAACGCTGAGGTGTCCAAACACAGCTTTAAGTATTGCAGCTAGCCTGTAAGTTTATTTAACTATGGATGTCTAAAAGAACCTTAAAAAGAGTTGATCGGAAAGCTGCAAGTAAAGAAACATCATTGCACTTACATGGAAAATAAAATGGATACTGAAGAAATCAAAACAGAAATAGCTTCCTAAGGTTATCTCAGGAACAGCATTTGCACCTGTGGATTAATACTAAACATAGTCCACTGCATCTGTTGATGCTGCTTGCTGTGTTTGGGTAGCTAAAACCACACAGGGGTCTCATCAGCAGATGCTGTTTAAAAGTGTTTTAATGGACATGAAACAAAAAATCCAGCAGCTTTCACTGGGTTTCCGGAATTTTTTTTATTTTTTCTTTTGGGAAATTATCTACAAATAGGTTTGAAAAGTAATCATTTTCTTCTTTATTTTCTTAGGCACAGATGCCTGGCTTATTTATGTTTTATTGTCTGTCAAATCACATGCAAAATATACATTAAAGTATTAGACAAAGCAGATATATTCCTCATGAGGTAACATCAGTGAAGGCCTCACATGTCCCATAGTTTTACCACCCTCAAGACAGAGAAACATCAGTCACTCCAGCAGTCACTACAAAAGCAGGTGTTCAGTTCCTTAATTTCTTCAGTACTTTGCTCTCCAGTTCAAGGACACAAATCCAACATATTTTGTTCAACTTCATCATCGTGTTTAGTCCAGAAGCCACAGTAAGTAGGCAGAAATGCCAGCTTGAGCACCATCTGCAAGTACCACCTGACACACAACACAAATATGCTTTAAATTACATTTTCTCAGATTTCAGCTCAATACCAGTTGTACTTAGTTACACAAACGTTTATGTCAGTCTATACATAGGGTCTGTTTCTTCTTTCATTAGTTATACACTTTTGTATCTATGTTGAGTTTTTTTCTGCTTTATACCTATACAAGTGATGTTGGAGTGAAAGCTCAATGCCCAGTGGCAGAACTGTCAGAGCCCATAGAATCAATTAGTAAAAATGATTCTTCAGAAACTGGCAGAGTTTGATTCAGCACTGTCAGAATTAGAAAGCACAGGCAATGAAAGAATCATTTCTCCTTCAGTTTCAAAGGCTGAAGTAGCTGGAAGCAGCAGGTAGCAGATGTAATGATAACGTGTAGCAAAGTGCTTAAATATCTTTACCAATCTGCATTCAGGTGCATACACATGCAAAAACCCAGTCACAAGCAGCAAGGAGAAAATGTTCTGGAATTGTGGACATTTCTGGTCCATACCTATTATTGTAACTTACAACTGGCATTTGTCTAAGGCAAACAGTGCCACAGTTTGGCAGGGTCAGAAGCCCGATTTAACTTTACTTTTTCAAATTCAAAATTAATCACAGAAGTAGATAACAAGAACTGGAAAATACTGCTTCTTGCAGAAGTGGTGGGCAGCATCTCTTATTTTTGCCTGAATTTGACCATTTCTGTTTGTTGGGATCAAGGATTTGATGCCCCATGTAGCTTATTAGCCAAGTGGAAGTTGCATCTAATTTTCAACTGCCATAAGAAAACAGTGTGTAGATGAATAGCCCTTGATTAAATAACTTCATTTCCACATACAAGCCTCCACAGTGAGCAAAGTATGGAAAGCGCTGAAGTGACTTGCACAATGGTCTGACCATGAACCATTTGTCCACAGATTAATATGCAGTGTCAGCTTGTCAGCAACTTCTGTGTCACTATCATCACTTTCTGCAGCACTGCCAGCGACAAGAGCTCCTGCTAATATGGAGACTTCTTTGCAAGGGTTGCAATGTTTTGCTGTTGGACGGGACTGGAGAGGATGTGCTTTTGCAAGCAATGCATGAATCCCATTCAAGCCTAGGGGTAGATTCAAACAGAGTCAAAACACTCTCAAAGTTATAGTTGTTTTTTCAGATGAAATTTTAGAATTTTCACTGCCCTTTAGGAAAATGTTAAGTAGAAAACATCAGGCAAGCTGACAACATAGGACTAGGACTTCATTTTCCCCTATGTTGACCAGGAAAAGTAATACGCAAGCAGGGAATTGAGAGGTTGGCTCAATCTCTTCATCATTAGACAAGAGTGTCATAACCAATTCTGGATTTGCTTCCTGTTCACTTTTAAAGCAGAAGTTAAATGCAGGAGTGCAGTAACAAAGTTAAAGTATGAATCATTGGAAGGTTATCAGTAAAGTAATACGAAGACACATTACTTTGCATGTAATATCTCCTGCCTGTGAATGCCTACATTTCTAGTTATTCTGTGAGGAACTGTAATGGATTTTACTTTCAGAAAATGCTGATAGCCTATCCTTTGAAATATCAGTCCTCTTACAAGTAATTCAAGTGGTCCCAGAAAAAAAAACTGAAAGCAGGTTAGATATCCAGTACTTAAAAGGAAAAAAAAAAAAAATATATATATATATTCCTTTTGAACACAGGAGGGGTTTTGTATTCCCTTCCCCTATCTCTATGACCTTACAGAAAGATGTATCTTGGCTTAGAGTTTAGGTTTTTATTTGAAAAAGAAATTTGTCACATGAGGATTTAAGAGGAAAACAATGTACGCTCTCTGGCTTTGCTTAATACAGGAACAATTTCATTGATTTTCAGCTCAATTTGTTTTGTTTTCATTTTGCTTTCTACAGGGAAAGACCGATAGGTTTTAATATAGTTCAGACTCAAGAGCTGGAAATGTGACATTCCCCAGCTCTACTCCCCTGCTCTGCAGCAGTTCCTGGGGCCAGATATTTAGAGTGAATCTGTTACTGAGTGAACTGAAGTATATTTTACCATCAAGTAAGTTTAGCACTGAAAGGGTATAAGAATCACACAGAAAACACATTACCAGTATGTGCTGGTAAGTAACTCATTACTGAAACCCCCACATTTGGGTGTTTCACAGCCAAATGCTTAATTCAAAACATGTTTGTTACCTGGAGTATCAGTAGTAACATGAATAGCCATTTAAATTTTTTTAAGCAATTTTTGCACCCTTTGAGTCCAACAGTGGTTTATATTATCAATGCTTTTAACAAAATCAGAAAACCAACCAAACAAACAAAAGTAGAAAAATTTTTGGCTTTTTGATGGATGGAAACCTGTATATTAACACCCAGGACATGAATATTTCTCTAATACATGTACTCAGTAACAAATCTTTTACCATAGTTGTTATGTCATTGTAAATTGTTATTGCAATACTACCATAAAATTTGGAGATCCTTTAAGGATTTTTTCTCTTTCCCATTTTAATTGCCATTTGCCGTGGCTGCTACATCTGTCAGACCACAAACTGACCATTAAAGGGATCAGAATTTTTTTATATAACCTTCTATTATTGTTTGCATCAAGGATAAAATGTGATGTTTCCTGATGCTGTCCAAGCTATAAACTAAGGCCACTATTGATATAAACATGCTAACCCTCACAGACAGAAATGTTCCCAGGTTCATCTGCATCAGCATTTGCATATTGGCTTAACTGAAACTTACTGAGCTGGACTGAAAATCTGCTACCTGCTTCAATTTGTACATCGAGAGCAAGTCATGTAACCACTGCAAAAGCATGATTAATACTAAGATATATAGAGGGTATAAAGTGTGATAAGCATTTATTTACACATTGCAATACCCTGGCATTGTTTAATTTCATTTCTTTTGGGAAAGGTTATATGGAACAAACACACAACAAGATCCCCAGATTAATGTTGTGCCCTAAAATTCAATACAGAGAAAGGGGCACAATTCACTCTGTGCTCCAAGAGAAGTGATAAACATCACCTGCCATTATTCACTTTGGAAAATACAGCGTTCAGCAAGCCCATCCGCCGATGATGCAGCACTGCTCCTGCTCGGAAGCCCCGCTGTGGCCAACGCCGCAACAAACCCGGCCACGGCCGCAGCACCGCTCTCCCGCCCGTGACACAGCCTGCTCCCGGTGTGAAAATCCTAGAGCGCCTCCTGCCGCTGGAACGGCGCACCGCGCATCCCGCGCTCCTGCTGCCGCGGAAGGGAACCGCTGCACAGGGACAAAACTTACTACTCTTTTCCCCCGTCACCGTCCATTCTAAAAGATGCAGGGGGATTGAAACTAGATGGTCTTTAAGGTCTCTTCCAATCCAAACCACTCTACAGTTTTATGTTACTCTTTTTCCATTGTAATTGAATATACATATATATATGTGGAAAGTAGAAATGAAGGCTAGGGACTAAGGAAGGTAAATTAAGTGCTGAGTCTAGAATCATCCCACTAAGCTCATGTGCTTAACTGACGTATCAAAGTGGTTCTAAACCTTCCCTTAGTTTGCAAATAGTGAGAAAAATGTCAGAAAAAATGGACTACCATGCAGGTGCACAAATGTTCTTCTGTTTAATGTGACAGAACCTTTAGGTAAGGTGTGGCTTCAATAAAGTACAGTTAAGTAGACAGGCACAGAGATTTTGTGCCTAATATCACTATGTTATCTCATAAATATTTATCTTGATCATCATATGTAAAATGAAGTATATTCTTGAATATAATCTTTGAGCAACCTGGTCTAGTGGTGTACTTCTCTTCTTTAAGTTTTAACCCATTATCCCTTGTCCTGTCACTACAGTCCCTAATGAAGAGCCCCTCCCCAGCATCCTTATAGGCCCCCTTCAGATACTGGAAGGCTGCTAGGACGTCTCCACACAGCCATCTCTTCTCCAGGCTGAACAGCCCCAACTTTCTCAGCCTGTCTTCAATATGGGAGGTGCTCCAGTCCCCTGATCATGTCTCTCCTCTGGATTTGTTTCAACAGTTCCATGTCCTTTTTATGTTGAGGACACCAGAACTGTACAGAGTACTCTAAGTGAAGTCTCCACATTTGTTAAGATTATATCACTATTATATATGAAATAACCCTTCCATAACCTCTAAGTACTACTAAACTCTGCTATTTTGCTACAGGAATTTATAATTGGACTTTAGTCCTAAGAAGTGTAGCTAGACATGAAACAAATACAATAGATGGTATAACCATCCTGTAGAAAAGTCTTTCCATAAAAGGTGCTGCATATCAGCACACCACTGTTGTACAATCCAACACACATCTCCCTCAATGTTTCAAATAATCTTTTAATACTGAAGAATGACTACTACTCTATAGACGGGTACAATACATCTTTTCTCACAAACCTTCTGCTGTATATCAAGAAAGGGTCAATGTACTTTTCAGGCATATCCTTTTAGAGAATCACAGCTCTCTTTCACATAGGCTCTCCGTCAGAAAGGGATGGAGCTTACTGAAAAGTCCCTCCAGACTTTCGGTGTTCTTATCAAAGAAAAACAATTAATTTTGATGCAAGTTTTTCTTCTCTTTGAAACAAAAAATTGTGTCTTTTCATACATTACTTATTTCCCCACTTTTTCCCACTTTCTTCTTCTTGTGTTTGTTCAACTTTCTTCACTGGAATAAAGAAAAATACTGTTTCCGTACCTCATTTTCTTGCACTTAAGCAGGGAATAATCCACAGAAACTTTTTAACAGCATACAAAACCATGGTTTTCTTTTCCTTTTATTCCAAACAGGGTCTTTTTCCCCCAACAATTCTGTTAACTGGTTAACCAGAGCGTGATTTTGACATGCCATTTGATATCTTTCAAGCTCCAGGCCCCAAAGCTCTTTGGCTAATGCAAAGTTCTTCTCAGGATAGCCCTCTGCTTGCCCAATTCTCCAGTGAAAAAGCAATACAAAGGGAAACAATCATCACTCACCTGAACCATGCCTAGTTTCTTGGAAAAAAAAGCTTGTCATGCAGCATTTTATTCAATAATTTCTCAGTTGTTCTTGTCCGCAAATATTAAGACCAATAATCATGACACTTGAACATTGTTAGCACATTTCTGACCACCTGTAAAAACTATTAGGATATGTTTCTACTATCCTCAGTCCTACCATTCCAAAGTGAAACATCTGAACTGAAAAACTGACAAACAAAATAAATAGTGGGAAATGGCTTGAAGCAAAAAAAATGAGTCAGTAGCAAAGCACTAGCACTTTCTGTGACAACATACTCAGGCTACTGCTATAGTTTCCAGCAATTGAAACTTACCTCAACTTTTAAGAAACAATAGCTGTTATTCGAGTGAAAAATACTTGTTATGATTTATAAGCTTCTGGTCCCAGTCTGTTACAAGCTTTTGGTTCCTCTGTTGCTGGTATCCTCTGTTACTGGTATTAGGTTTCACGTCACAGTAATTTTAGATGTGAACTTGTGCGCTATCTTAATCAAGGATGTATTAAACACTGATGATAGTTTAACAAGGGTTAGCTCATTTACTTAACCACTTATGTGACTAAAAGAAAAGAAAATCAGATCTGTGACAGCCAATTATACATACGCCTGCATGTATGCAGGGACAGTTGCCTACTGTCTTCAGCAGAAGGCTGCATAGCTACAAACGGGTATAACACTTATCCTAAAAAATAACAAACATGAGCCTCTGTTTCCCTGACTACAGAATAAGAAGAAAGCCTTATGCATCATGTTACTATTTTAACTGTAATTTAAGTCCAGTTCAAAACACTTCATTAACCATTAGGGATTTTTTAACTCAGAAATTCTTTGTACTGCTTTCCATTCTAAAGAGGGTACAAACAAGGACTTCAAGAGATGCTTCTTGAGAGATCAGAAGTCTGAAAACCATTCACATTTGACTTTCAGCAGTCCTGTACTCTTGAGTGAATCATTGTGGGAGTGCTAGAAATCCACCATACTAAGAAAACCAGTAAGTACAGAGATAGCATTATTCCACACTCCCAGCACGGATGAACAACAAAAAGAACACTGGCAGACAACATTAGCTTTGGCCCTAGATCTAGAGAGCTGGCATTTAAGAAAGCTAATGGACTGAATCTGATCTTTATTTTCACAGGGTTAGAATGAGCTTGTACACGAATCTAGGCCTATAATAGATGTAATATCCCTTTGCTGTAGTGAGTTGTAATTCTTCCTCTGCATAATAAACATCTCTTGCTAGCAGCTTAACAATTTGCCTTGCTATACCTACCAAGATGGCATTGAAATGGACTATTTATTAAAGCAAAACCAGTTTAATCTTAGGCTTCATCTTCCAAACAACACCTTCAAAGCATTTTATGAAAGAAAACACATAACCTGTCCAGCTGTATAAACTGAATCAAATTCTGTTCTTACAAAAACATGCAAACTGGAATCAAATCCACTTGACTCTGTGTATTTATAAAAGCGAAACAGGTCATGGGGGACTATGTGTTAAGCATACAACTATGTATCACAAGGCTGCCGCACTCAGCACTGCCTTACTGACTTTGTGTTAAACACCCTGTAATTGTAAAAAACCTCTTTGAAATTACCACTGCCTCCATGTTTGAAATACAGTAATCATTCCTAATACAGTTATTAGCTGAAATAAACTGACAGCACACAGAAAGCTCCCATCTGCCACATTTAAATCCATGTTCACTGCATCTGAGAAAATGTGCTGCAGAGTCAGAAAATTTTCAGAGGGAGGTAACAACCACTGGAACTTCAACTGGTGGAACCACTGGGAGACTGCTAGGAAGGCACAGTGTAACATTTGCCCCAACATACTACCTGCCCCTAATCATGTGTTTGATCACTGTCGATGGGACATTGGGCTGGACAGAACCCTTGGGCTACCCTCTACAGATATGCTTTATATTCTTATGCTACATTCATTGCTCACTAACAAAAAATAGCCCTAAATTTTGTTACACATTCAGCCTTGTCATTCACTTGTGAGGACACATTTTTAGTAAAATATTCATATGGGATGGCATATGTCTCTAATCTGTTAAAAACTGCTGGAAAAGCAAAATCAACCCCTGATTAACTGGTACCATTTAAGAACCCTTCTGCTCTTATTTCACTTCTTTGTTGCACCTCAGATTCAAAGAAATGCTTAACGTTTTCTAGAATCTGCAGAAAAATTCAAGGTTTATAGAAAAGCTTTTACTCAAAATACATGTTCTTAAGCTACTCTGTCTGCTTTCGATCTGATTATGTGGTAGAACCTTATCTAGCAAGTATACACTACAGGCAAGATTATTTGTTTAGGATGTAGAATGTAGAATCCCTATTATTAAAGATATAATAATCTGTTAGTGATACTTAGGCCCTTCTCTTTTTTTCAGATTAGGTCTTAGGTTTGCCATTTTCAGTTCCATCTAGGCACTGGAAGGAGAAGTGAGCTTTGAAAACATGCAGAATACACCAAAGATTTACTGTTTAAGTATTATAGAATTTACCACCTAATCTGCTAATTTCACAACACAGTTGAACATACTTGTATTCCAAGGAATATAAATCTTCATGGTTATGATATCTGGAAGTTAGGAGTGTGGGCTGAAGATGAACAACTTCTCTACCTACTACAGTCTGCTCAGACAGGCCACACACATTCGGCAGAAACCAACAAGCACCTACATTAGCAAATCTGAACACAGTGAAGACTGCTTTGACTCCTTTCCCTCTGAAGATTAATCCTCATCAAATATGCCAGAACATTTCCTACAGGTTTGCATAATCTATGTTGGCATTTTCAAAATTAATATCGAGAGGAATAAAGAGATACTGATCCTATCCCAACTACTCAGACATGCAGCGTTGAGTGCTGCTTCGGCAAGCCTAAACACATACCCATCTGCCAGAAAAGCAATCTGGCCACTCAGCAAGGTGAAACCATGCAGGCAGATGGCGCCCAACGACAAACTGTCAAATGCAAATCACTGGTTTCCAAATATCCTCCTAATGGCAAACACCTACTAATTAGGCTGGGTAAGCCATTCCAAAGATATCCTACCTATTCATATCTGTTGGCATGATGAAGACTTAAATCATACTTCTGGGCATGTTGCCCCAATGCCTCCTTTTCTGCTCAGAAGGCTATCTGAAGTATTCTTAGAATAAAGGGTTATTAGCTTTATATTTAGTGTCCAAATAATTACATACTTTTGTTTAAAAAACAAACCAACCAACCAAGCAAAACTGGCCATTAACTTCTGAGTTCCAGAACCAGGAAATTTACTTGAGTCAGCAATTAACTAATAATAATAAAAATCAGCAATTCTGTTTATTGATACTTAATCTCTACAGACATATTTTAAAGTTACGTAATAATAATATGAAGGCAAGGACTACATTTATTTGTTCTCATGTCTCTGTAGAAGACAGTGGGTTGGGTTTTCCAGCATCACAAACACAAGTCATTGCACAGATGAATTTTTCCACTAGACAACTGTAAAAAGAGTAATTGAGTCCAACATCTGCCCTATATAGCACAAATCATTGCCAAATAAGTCACATTAGCTGAATGTTTACCAGTACTAGTATTCACATTATAAAGATTAAGAGCCAGAAATAGAAAATTAATAAGAAATAATTTTGCATATTCAAATCTTCAGCCTTATCTTTAACAGGTGTTTTCAAGCATTGAAAGGCAGTACCCCTAGCATGGCTCAGGGAGGAAAAGAAAAAGCTGGCCTCTACCTCTGTAGAAAGACCTCCCAGTCTGTCTTGAAATACATCTGCTCTAAGATGAACTTCAGAGTTCAATTCATTTAACAGAACCAATTAAAAAGATGCTATTCTTTGAAATAATTGTTGCTGAGAAACAAAGATTGAGATATAGTGCAGAAATATCTGTATGTACTGTGTCTTTCACCCACTGTCTATTTTTATGAAACTTCTATGACAAAAATAGAATATGACAGGATTTGCTGTTGACTAGTTTCATCCACAAAGTTTTGGCTTTTGTGGTCATAGTGATGGTTGTTTGTTCAACCCTTCTGGAAAACTTTGCCTTGGATATGGCCCACAAGTTAGTGAAAGGTAGTGTGCTGTCCCAGTTACCTCAACTCCATACCTAGATAAACGCAATCATGCTGCAAGAGAGAAGAAAGCAATTTTTTTCTTTTCTGACAATTGAAATATATTAAGGGAACCATAAAAATCACAAAATACAACTTGCAGCTCTAAAGCCTGTAAACACATCACTGAATTCACACACATTGGGAAGTCAAACACAAATGAAATACAAAAATCTGCACCAAGACTGCCTGCACAAAGTATTTAATAAAAGGAAAACAAAAGAACTGGAAAATTTCATGGAACTAACTGTCCATGTGACAGCAATTACATCTCTCAGGGGCCTCCTACGTATACTGTGATGAAAAACAAGCACCTACAAGTAGCTCTATTCAGTGATTAAGCCTTTAAAGCTTCAGAAAAGGTAAGTTTAGGTGAACACCACTTTCAGTTCATTTCAAAACCAAGATCAAAAGGAAACCTTTTGCCTTCAGTTAGAAACATACTGGCAAAAAAGCTAAACTATGATTTATCAGTCTTTTTTATTCTGGACTTATTTAGGAGTTTGCCAAAGAACAATGTTAATTCCTATTCCCTGACAAAGGAAAAGATTCTACTGAAAGTAGAAGAATGAAAATGGGTATCTTTACAGTAGATTCAAAAAATGGGTACACAGAATTTCCAGCTTTTATCTAAAATGTTCTATTGAGGACAAAATGACATACCAATTTTTTAAAGTAACTTTGTCCAGTGATTTCTAAAGTGCCCCACAAGGAAGGTAAAGGTTTCTTCCCTCCCACACTATATGAGCAGAAGAGGAACTTTAAAGAATTTCACTGGAGGTAGTGAAATTCTGACATAATAAATTCAGCTGAAATTCACAGTACATTCATCTTTCTGTCATGATTCCACTTGGGGCAGTCACAGACTGCTTCCTGCTTGCTTCCCCGTGCATGCACAGTTCCAGAAGGATAGAAAGGCAAGGCAATAGTGCAGAACTTACATTCACAGCAGGAAAGAAGCTGCCTTCACCGAGGAGCATTTCTACTACCTGCTCCCTGGAGATAACAGAAAGCAAACTCTTCCTACTTAATCTAAACCAGCTAATATTAATACTGCAATAATAATGTCCAAAAGGTCTGGCTTGTACAAGCTAGTAAATTACAAGCTCCTTAAACACTGGCAAATGAGGAATGTTAACAATCACATGAGTTAAGCATTACATCGAAATTGTAAGCTGGCAGTACACATACATTCCTAGTATTTAAGATATATAGAACCTTTACTTACATCGTACAACTTGGTAAAACATTTGGCTGGAAACACCCTCAAAATCTTACTAAGGTATTTAAAGCACTAATAGGTGACAAAGTCATCTTCTTCCTGAAATCCTGTATGTTAAGACTGAACTTGGCAAGGATTTCTCTTTTCAATTAATTTGAAAAAGTCTAAAAGTAATCATTCCCACAGTCGATACTAAACAATTTCCATTGTTTTATAGCAAGCTCAGTACTGTAGTTGAAGACTGAACATCCCAATTCACAGTTGCAAATTTTAGTATTACTTGCTTACCATTGTTTATTCTTACTAGACTTCATTTATATTAACTGAGATTTCCATAACAATCAAGTGTTTTTAATTTATGAAGATCCTTCTTACTTTATGATCTTAATTTATGAAGATTTTATTTATTTAAGATCTTAATTTATGAAGAACCAAGAAACTGCACTGGTCACAGGTTAGCTCTCTGAAAGCCCTTCCAAACATTTCTGATTACCTAGCCTGTGTTTTTATGTAATGTGCACATACACCTCTAAATATCCATTCTGTTTGTCAAAGCTGACTACAACTACCTACTAGCCACAAGCTTGCATAAGAAACATAAGCCATCTGCCACACAACTGGGCATTTATTTTAGCTCTTCTTAATCTAGGGGTTCTTACGGAGTATATTTTATTAGAACGATGCTGATCCCATACCCATGACTATGCAGTTTCCTTAGTATCTTACTGTAAAGCACTTCCTACAAATTGTCAACTTCCCCTTCCGACTTGTTTATAAGAGAAAAAAATAAATTCAAAAATACAAAATGTGTCCATGGTCAAAACAGTATTATTTAGACTCAGAAAAGCTGTTAAAAAAAATAAATAAAATAAATGATGTAAGATAAATATTTTCATTCCATTTTCATTCCATTTACAAATAGACAGTATCCTCTTTATGGATACCAGTTCCAACTAACCACAATGATAGCAGTAAGATTCATATACATGGGGTGAATTCAATGTTCAGAAAGACAATAAACAACAACTTTGAGTTCTGTAAACATGTTATTGAAAATATTTATTGTTCTCAGTACCAGAATTATAAGTGATGTCAATTTAAATAAATAGAGTGCCCAAAGACTAGAACTAGCAACCAGTTTCATTGTGTGATGCATGTATCTTATCCAGTATGTTCTTGATGCTTTCTACAGAAGCCTGTTCTTTCTGATGCTTCATAGAGGCTTGCTTCCATATCTCCTCAAACCTTTCATCTGAAATGTTCATGCCAATGTTGTGTAGAATTCCTGCAATCTACAAAATAATGAATTTGTGTAATTCTGGTCAGAATTTTATTTCAGCTGTATAAAGTCTGTTTTTTACATAAAATCAGCAATCTCTACCTGCCAAAGAATATTTTCCCACTCTTAAATAAAAACTACAGATCACATCCTGCTTCGTTAACCAAAGAAGTTTCTATTTAAGAAAATTTGAATCTTATTTGGATGAAAGCTGTGGTGCTTTTCTGGTGCACAAAATTGTCTTTCGTTAACAGAGTAATGTTAACGCAACTTCAACACTGGAAAAAGCAAATACAGAAGACTCAGGGGGAAAAAAAAATGCTTGCAAGTCAAATCCTTTTTATCTATTGTATTTTTACTGTTAATTGTTACCAACATACATCAGATTATATTACTTCCTGTATTTCACAGCACACACAAGATCTTCAGCTGGTATAGAGAAGTGGGTCAAGTAACTAAACTGAAATGGTCCACATTACCTTTAAGTCTTGCTACAGTTTTACACCAAAGCAATTCAGCAGAAGTATTTTGTTTTCTGTATTTTTTCACTTAGATGCTTCCTGCTGCATGCCCCACACACTGACCTGCTGACTCATTAGAGGAAGGTGGTTTCAGAAGAATACTGACTTAACTTGCACTTTTGTTAGTATAAGCAAACGTCTGCCTTCTTCATCTATATTGTTTGTGTGCATGTGCGTTACCTTAATACTCTGGAGATATGCATGCTTTGGTAAAGACCTTTAACATAGTCAAATCAACCTTTTCGCCTTTCTCTAAAACTGCCTTTTGTATAAGAACAGGACTGATTCACAGTACAGCAAATCTACAGCTTCAGCTTAGCCAATAAATCTATGACAGTTTATGCCAGCTGAAAGTACAAGAGGAAAACATGAACTAAATTTTGTTTCCTTAAGCATAGGTGTTGTTTCAGTTAAATCAATAACATTACTCATGAGTAAAACAAACCAGACTTGATCTAATGTCATCAACAAGCTAGTGAAATTTAAAAGTCAAACTAAAAGTAATATTCCATTACAGGCTATCAACTCCAAGGAAATAAAGGACTACGTGCTCTTATAACTTGGCTTCATCATTAAAATAAAATCCTGCCCTGACTCATCAACAGCCATAAAATAATCACTGACTAAACCACAGACTTAGAGATGGGGTTAAACTGACCCTTTCCTACTATTAACATGATCTTACTGCATATAAATTACACACTACTACTCAGTTACGTAACTTCTGTTCTCTTCTGTAGACTGGGACAAATTCCAGTAAAGAAAACATCAGGCTCTAGAACTATTGTTCTTCTGCAACACAAACAGTCACCTCATGAAACTGCTTTATACTGAGAATTTGCATTCATTTCTTAGAAATAAACCCAGCAGTACTAAATGACTCTAGGCTTTCATGTAATAATTTCATTACTTACTACATGTTTGAAAATATTAATGCTCCATCTCAAAGACCATAATTAAAATACTGAAACATAAGTATAGGGTGATTTAACAAACTCACAGGTGGTTCTGTACTGAACTCTGCATAGCCCATATAGTCTACAAAGGAGTATGACACCTCAGGCAACATTCAGAGAAGAGTTTTATCTGGTGCTTGACAGGTATAATGGACTTCTCAATGAAGCATGAATTCTATTTACTGTTAGCTATATTCTTCATGCACAGATTTCCCACTTCAGAGCTAGACTATAAAATGGTAAATGCTCACGTATACAACACTCTTACAAGCCATTTTATGGATACATATAGAACATGACACCACACCTTTTATATCTCCAGCCACTAACTAGCGACATGCTTTTCTGAAAAATGCATACTCGATTTCCAAATCCACTTTCAAATGTAACTATTTAATATAATGACTAGTAGAAAGAAAGATGTTGTCAAGGCTTCTTTTCTCACTTTAGATTGAAATTTCACATTGTGTTACAACCGTCTCATAAACTATATTTCAGGTAATGAAGTCCTCTCCATATTTTTTCACAAGAAAATGCATAAAAAAGTAGGTGCAAAAGAATAAACAATACTGAGAAAGCAGCAAAGTTGGTTTAACATTTTTGTGGGGTTCACAGCATTTGGACTGTGAAATAAAAGGGTGGTAGCAGTGCCCAGAGATAGCAGATAGAAAAATCGCAGAGTCATAGAATCATAGAATAGTTAGGGTTGGAAAGGACCTTAAGATCATCTAGTTCCAAACCCCCAGCCATAAGCAGGGCCACCTCACACTAAACCATGTCACCCAAGGCTTCATCCAATCTGGCCTTAAACACTGCCAGGGATGGAGCACTCACAACCTCCCTGGGCAACCAACTACAGCATCTCACCACCCTAACAGGAAAGAATTTCTTCCTTAGATCCAATCTAAACCTCCCCTGTTTAAGTTTAAACCCGTTACCCCTTGTCCTGTTACTACAGCCCCTAATGAAGAGCCCCTCCCCAGCATCCCTATAGACCTCCTTCAGATACTGGAAGGCTGCTACAAGGTCTCCACGTAGCCTTCTCTTCTGCAGGCTGAACAGCCCCATCTCTCTCAGCCTGTCTTCATATGGGAGATGCTCCAGTCCCCTGATTATCCTCGTGGCCCTCCTCTGGACTTGTTCCAACAGCTCCATGTCCTTTTTATGTTGAGGACACCAGAACTGCACACAATGCTCCAGGTGAGGTCTCACGAGAGCAGAGTAGAGGGCCAGGATCACCTCCCTCAACCTGCTGGTCATGCTCCTTTTGATGCAGTCCAGGATATGGTTGGCTTTCTGGGCTGCAAGCGCACACTGAAGCCAGCTCATGTTCATTTTCTCATCGACCACCACCCCCAAGTCCTTCTCTGCAGGGTTGCTCTGAATCTCCTCTTTGCCCAACCTGTAGCTGTGCCTGGGATTGCTCCGACCCAGGTGTAGGACCTTGCACTTGGCATGGTTAAACTTCATGAGTCCCCACATCCTATCTTTCTCTTCAGAAACACAAGAGGACACAGCGCTGGCGCGTGACTCCCTATATCTTCTACCACTGTAAAAGTCTTTTGCAGATTTGAGCCTATGACCAAGGCTCAGCAGAGCACTTAAAACATATATTTACAGTTTGCTGAATTTTCCATTAGTGAAACCTGCATGTTTGTTTGAGGAGAGGCACCTTGGGTAAAATGTTCCACTGAACACCCCTCTGTGATAGAAACTAGTTTTACACACCTGTAAAAATCTCATGGTTTTTTTTAAGACAGAGAATCATGTGAGATCACTGAAGATCATTCATCCCACACAGCATTTGTGCATGTTAGTAGCAACAACCTGATGTACTTCCTTATATTACTTATTGAAGTTGATTTCAATATAATTAGTATCTACCACATTTATGAATAATTTTGAATGTGAAGAGCATATATTTATCAGATAGCTGAATGGATGCAAAGAAAGATGGCAATGCTGCACCAGTGAGTTTTACAAACTGTCTATTTGATAATATGACTTTCCAGTCCCACATGGCTAAAGGTACATTTATCTTGTAAGAATCATAGAATGGTTTGGGTTGGAAAGGACCTTAATATCATTTAGTTCTACTCCCCCTGCCATGGGCAGGACACCTCACACCAAACCATGTCACCCACTGCTCTGTCCAACCTGGCCTTGAACACCACCTGGGATGGAGCATTTACCACTTCTATGGGCAACATATTGCAGTTCCTCACCACCCACACAATAAAGAACTTCTTCCTTATATCTGACCTGAACTTCCCCTGTTTAAGTTTGAACCCACTACCCCTTGTCCCATCACTACAGTCCCTGATAAAGACTCCCTCTCTAGCATCTTTCTAGGCCCCATTCTTCAGAATATCCAGAAAAAATGCACTATACCTCTGCCTTTGGTCTTTTTTTGAAAACGTCTTTTTCATACACTCCCTTTTGACTAAAGACAGAAGGGAACAATAATGCATAAGCACTGGCATCATCACCATAATTAGTTCTGTCACTGAGGCGGCGAATTCGAGGAGGGGGAAGATCTGAACGAATACTTGGAACACCACGCACTGGACAACCTATGGAAATCAATCAACAGGCAGCATGGAAAAGCCTGTATGTAAAGACACTGCCAGGGAGGAAAAAAACATTGTGTATTAAATAAGAACAAATTTGATACTTGTCACATGTAGGTTCAATAACGAGCCTCATAATTTTCTTCTTCATCTTTTTTTCGTATTTTTAGAATTTCTAGCTTCAGGTACATCATGAAGCATGACAGCAGGAGATCTTGCAGTAACATTCTATAACTTACCCAGAACTTCCAGATAAAAACATTTTTAGGTGATTCCAACACATTATTGTTCTTCTAAAGTTACTAGTTTAATTTCTCAAAGACATCTAGATTAACAGTCATGTTTTCAATCAATTAACATCCAAGTTATGCAACTTCCAAGCCACAAACCTAAACAAACTTAGTTCAGATAAATTAATTCACTACTGTATGTTAGTAGAACCTGTAGCAATATTTTGTCAAC
Organism: Agapornis roseicollis; assembly: GCA_002631895.1. Lineage (NCBI taxonomy): Eukaryota > Metazoa > Chordata > Aves > Psittaciformes > Psittacidae > Agapornis > Agapornis roseicollis. The sequence continues at coordinate 170,102 of NDXB01003549.1, read as the reverse complement.
TTGTTGCTGACTTTGTCTTAAATAATGCTCAGAAGTGATAAGTACTGTTCAGTGTACTTACAGGTTGTTGGAAGACCACCTACTACAGCATTGTACTGAGAAGAAGTTGTTTGATAATTTACAAATACATGATCTGTTGGTCTTGTAAGTATTTCTAGTGTCTTTTCTGAGCTTTCCATTTTTTTTAACACAAGATCTTCCTGCTTCAGCTCCTTTGTGTCTTCAGGCAGAAAAAGAGCATCCATTTTTTCTGCTATAAGCAAAAGTTATGATACACCCAAGATTTATTATCAGCGCATTATAGACTAAGAGGTAAAAACCATTCCTTAAATCCTTGAAAAACTATAAAGTAGGTAAGATAATTAATCTGCATTTCTGATAAAGATTCTAAAACATTTTTTACCTTCTCCTGATTTATACGACATTCTCAACATGCAACACAGAACTCCAGGGTTCTGAAAAAATTTTTGTAATCTGAGGTTCTGTCAGTGGTAGGCACTCGCTAAATCCTACCCTTCTAAAGGAGCACCCTGTCAACAACAGCAATGCCCTTTCAATAGCTATTATGAGAACAAAATTATCACCACGATTTCCCCATACTTAGTCGTCTACCTTTTGTAATTATTTTTTCTTCAAACTCCTTAATGGCCATTTTGTTTTTCCAGTTCAGAAAGTTTGTGAACTCCAAATAATTAATCAGACCATCTTTATCCAAATCACAACAGTCAAATAAGGAATCCAGGAGCTCATCATCTAGATTCAGATTAAGATGAAAACAGGACTTTCGTAGGTTGGCCTTGTCTATCATTCCATCACCATTCTATTGTAAATAAAACAAAACAGTTGTTACAACAGCCATTATAAAATGGGTCCACCAAAAGGAACACATACACATTCGTGTTTACATATATATATATATATATATAAATAAATACAGCGCCAGGCACATCATTTCAGAACAGCAAAACTGCTGAATACAAAAAGAAACCCTTAGCAATTTAGAAATTAAGTGTCAAAAAATAATTTTCAACTTAATACAATGATTTGAGAGTAAAAGAGTGTGACAGAGTATTATGACAAGATAACAATCTGATCATAAATGTTCAGGCAAAGCAAAGATTTCTTTTGAAAGTAAGGCATCAATCATTCTGTATACATTACAATTTATGTTGTATATGAAATGTCAATTAGAAACTTTCTTCCAGAGAGAAAAAACGATCTGAAATTCTGCTGCTTGGTGACTCAGTCAAAAAAGTACAGCTTGGAAGAAAATATGAACATAATCCCTTCAACTGTTTTTCTTTTAAGAGGAAACAGCAAATTTTGAAGAGCAAAAAATGCTAAGATTATTCCTGCTCACATGTCCCTTGCTTGCTGTTAACTTGGATATACCTGGAAGGCTGCAAATATTGTTGTGTTTAATTCCATAACATATCACAGCAGACCAAATAAAGAATAACTATTTAGCTACCTTGTCTTTATAGTCTTCATCTATATTTGCCTTGCTATGCTTGTGTTTCTTCATGTCTGTATCTCCATAGTATGGAGCACTGTGTCACGCATTCCTTTACAGTTATACTTCTTCAAAGCACTAACCTTATCATAACGCCTGAATGCTTCTAGTAGCATGTCAAAATTCTCATAGTTAGCTTTCTTCAAACTCTGCCGAACTTTAGTCAAAAGACTTCTCCCTCTGTCTTTACCATGGAGGATCTCACATGGAACCCCATGGTGAAGAAGTTCAGCAACTCCTATAAAAATGGTTCCTTGGTTAGTTGTGCATATATAGAAAATGGACATTTTTCAAAAATAAAGTTTCAGCTCCAAGATGCTGATTTTAAGCACTGCTAAACATCTGATACATTTCATTAAAAGACCAAATGGTCGATATGATGATTTCTCTACTCAAATGCAGTAAATACCAAAGCTTTTGAAATATCTTAATATAGCTTCACAAATCCATCCACTGATACCAAAAGCTTCTGACAGCAGTAAGAGTTACTCAATGTCCAAACAGCTGAGACCGAAAGAACATGCATAATTAATCTATCATTTCCAGTCTGTTGTATTAGTAGCGTATCTAATCCCCTTCTAACAGACATGTACAAGCATTATTTTCTATTTGTTAATAATGAATTTTTTTGTTCAGTTCTTCTGCTGTTCGTTATAGGACAAGCATACCTACACATTTAAAATATTTAACTTTATTACACTACACAGTAAAGTGTGTATGAATGCTTATGCAGAATTTGAACAAGCCTTCTCTGGTTTTGACTTATTAAATAACTTTGAGCCTCTTACCTTTTTTGCTGCCTATCTATCCACTGTGTTCCCTACTTATGAAACATAATGTTAAAACACCAACAATCCCAATATTGACTATATGAGTTGACTAACTTTCAAAATTGTCACAGTGATAAGATTTTTTTAATTTTCATTTCCACTTTCTGTCTCTCTGCTACTTTCAAAAATGTATTCTTATTTGCTGCTAGTTATTTTTTCTCTTTTTATAGAAGTGTAAGAAAAATCATTGAGAAGAAAGACACATCACCATTTCAAATAACCATTTTAACTTTGTCACTTAAGATGTCAATATGAGTTTTCTGCTGTTTCTCTATTTCTGACATTCATTTTTTTTCCCCACTAGCAACTTCAGCTCAAATTTTCCCTCCAAAACTTTACTATCACTATTAAATTTCCATACCTTGCCTCCAAGATTTTAGGAAAATTTTGTATTATACAACCAACAGTAATTAATTCAGGGTAGTTTCAATATGATAATATTTTATTCTGCCCCTGCACTTACCATATTTATATGGACAGAGTGACACTCCAAATGTATGGTCTGGGGGAACATTCTTAGTTTCTGCTATACTGTCAATAAGCACATTTCTTTGTTAAGTTTCAGATAGTTGAAAAGCTGAAATAAACCCTGTGCTATAATTAAAAAAATAATTGGATCATCTGTTATGTAATAAGGGATGATACACATAGTTCACCTGAAATTTGCTTATCAGTACTTTGCTTTGAAGTTTCTATTCCAGAAAAGCATCCCTTTGTAAACCTATTTGGAACATTTGCTGTTTGTAATATAACAGAACCAAAGGCAAACATTTACCTTTTGAACATATATAAATATTAAAAGGAAAAACATTCTATGGTTTTTTTTTTTCCTAAGATGACAGAAATGAGTGAGAAAAGTCCTTGTAACATACTAGTAAAATTATAGGAATGTTTAGGACAAATCAGATCTCCAATTGAAATAATACCTCCAAATAAACTACTTTTGGCTAAAGTATAATCACATCTCCACTTTTTCACATGCAATTTTGTGTCTACCAAAACCAGAAACCAAGCCAATATCTATTTGGAAAACTTGGCCCAGTTTTATTTACCAGAAAATTAAGATGTTGTTGATGACATTAAAGATCTGTTTGTCTATTACTTGGAAAGAGATACAATATTCATTTTATCTCTATGTTTAATAACTAAAACTGTCACATTAATCAGAAATCTACATCAAAATTGAAAACAGAATCAGTGCTTTGTTCTAAAATACAAGACAAACACACACACACACAAAAA
>NDXB01003549.1:119752-164245 GCA_002631895.1 Agapornis roseicollis | reverse complement strand
TATATATTTTTTAAAAAAAAAAAAAAAAAAAAAAAAAAAAGAGTTAAAAGGAAACAAAGTGGTTTTGAGGTGCTGCTCTTTCACATACACTTATGTTGACTTCAATGGAAGTTTTGCCACTGACTTCACTGTAAACAAGACACTACCTACTTATTCACAAACAGCAAACAAGAGTAACTATCCCTGAGCAAACTACTTCACACAGGTACAGCCCCCAGCGGCTGAAGCAGTGGACACACAGCCCACTGGAAGGGTAGAAAAAGAAGCCATGGGACAGACTCACAGGAAAGTGCTATAGGCTGAGGAATCTGCATTCCAGAGAGCCAGCCAGCAGCCTGAAATTCCTTGTAACCAGAGCTTGGTGCTGAGCTCCCCATCAAAAGTCTAGCTGCCCTGAAGTTCTGTTTGGATCCTAACAAGAGAGGAGCCAGAGGTGAAAGTACTGGAATGGGCTGTGGCTTTAAATCTGACATTGCTCTCAGTGGCATAAACAATGCCAAACTCAGAAAACAACCAGGGCATCTATGGAAATACTTTGTTTTTCAAAAAGCACCCAAAAGAAATCAGCCTTCCAACTCCTTTATTAAGTTCCTATACTGTCTAATGCACTCACTAGAAAGTGATCTACATTTACAGAAACAGGTCATGCTCTCTCAGTTGCATGTATTTTCTTCACATCATTACTTTTAAAAAGAATTAATATTATATTAATACAGTAGTAAGCAGCAATAGTTTGTATCTCAAAAAATAGCAGCATGTGTTGAACACACAAAGAGGAAAAATTACCTTTATTTATATTAGAACTTTTTTCATCAGCTTTTGAACTTACCCACATAATAATCATTGTGTGACACAATGTACAGATCATGTCCATCTCTAGCTTCTTTATCCACTTCCTCAAAACTTTTTGGTGGATTTATAAGCTCTCCACCTGATACATCTGGAAAGTAAGGAATAAATATATGGCTGGGGAAGGTAATGGAGATGGGTGTTTTGTCTGTTTTTTTTCTTAATTTTAAACACTATATTGTTATAAAATATGCTAATACTGTGGAAAAATGATACTTCTTACTCCATTTCTAGTCAATCTATAGGAACCTTACAGCATAATGACATGGGACTAGGGAAAAAAACAAAAATCACAGAAAGTGAGATGAACATAAATGTTGCAAGAGAGCTACATGGTCAACATTTGCTCCCATCTATGGAAGAAAGATTCACAGGTCAAGGTAGTATCTTTTAGTAGATCTATTAAAATAGTTGGGAAGGTAAGTTGTCAGCTACCTAAACAGTTCCCCAGGGAAATCTCCAAAGACAGATCTGGTACATAGCAAAAGCCCTACTAATTACCAAAGGTTCTCAGTTGTTTTTTTCTTTGTTACAACTGAAAAGCACAAATATATTTTTATGCCTACCAATAACTGCTATAAAAAAAAAAAAAAAGCTTTTCTATTAAGCTGGAATTGTTGGAAGCATAGAATACATGCTATATATTAAATTGCAGATTATCTTGTATTTAGAAGAAAATTGTTTTAACACTGAATTTTCCTACCTTGGATGGTATTTGTTCCAAATGTAGTACTAAGTATATCCAAGTCCTTAGGTAACATAGGATCATGTGATTTGCCCAAGGGTGCTCTACGATTACGTAAGTAGATTGCTTCTAATTTGTCTTGTATTTTCTGTTGAAAACTAGTTTTAGGAAGTGGATTCAGCAATGAAGCTGCCTAAAGACATAATGAACAACATAAGAAACAGGAAAACCAGCAAAATTCAGTCATTCACACATGAACATGGCTACCCCGTCATATACACACAAACAAAAGTTTCATCATAAGTGTTCTAATGACATCTTACATTCTTATACTGACATAATTTTATGTACCGAGTTGTAAAACAAGAATGCATTTTGAAAGAGACCAATAATAATCACCAAAATTCCAACTCTTCCTCCAGCTAATATTTAATTAATAAGGCAAAGTAAAACAGTCATAACAGACAGTAGAAGCTAAACAAATGAATCCATCGTAAAGCTTCTGAGAAGGGACACCAAATACTAGATTTTTCTTCATCTTGGCTATGACTAGTAAATGTCCTACTCAACATCCTCTGTTATCAGGACTTACGTGTTTGAACCTGAAGTATTCTTTTTGAGACTTGAACCCCATTTTGTCTAAACTTCTTCATTTGTAAAATTGAAAACAATTCATTCAGAAGCCCAGCTGATGAAATGTATCGTAACAGTGTATTTACTAACACAACTGTTATTTTCAGGGATTTTAACAATAATTATGTGATGAAAATCACCAATGATATCTTCAGTTCATTACAGATTACAAAAATAATTTCTGAAGAATACATACAAAATGGTCTGACATACACAAAATATCACTTTTAACTAATAAAATCAATTTTAGCCCAAACATAAGAAAGAATACATAGTAATTACACTGAACCACAATCATATCCTCAGCAGTTCTCTTGCCAAGAGCTCAACAGGTTTTACCTCTGCAATCAGTAAAGAATAAAGCAGCACAATTTGTGGGTAGAAGACTGTTCATTAACTTAAAGGTTGAAATTACATGAATAATTCAGTAGTCATTGCAAAGTTGTCACTGGTAGAAGTCACTGAGCTTGAAGTGTTTTCCTATTTCAGTCGTGCTAATTAAGCCTTATTAATTGACCTCAGAATTCAGATAATCCACAATAGCAATGAAACACTGCAGTGTAAATCACTCAGCTATGTACCTATATCCCTAACTATGAAGAAATCAGTTGTTCTTAAGGCCATTCCTAAGCTGTCCATTCTTGAACAATAGTAAAAAAGTCACATTCTTACACTGTGTGAAGGAGGTGACTCTACAGCGTGTTTCAAGTGAGATTCAGTGTCAGGATCATCTGCTCTGCCATAGAATATTCTTTCAACAGCAGGAACTGGGTTTGTTGTATTTCGAAACTTTCGCACAGTAGGTGGAGTAATGGGCTATATATAACGCAAAGCAAAAACAATTTTACACCACATATTCACAGTATATTAAAGAGAATGTACTGCAGCCATTTCAGTGTGATTCTGCCAAGGTAAGAAGAAAATATGAGGACGTTTTAGGGCTGTAACACATGCATATGGTCCTACAGATGCTGATCTTCTGAGCATATGATCAACATAGTCCAGCTGAAATTTTATCCTACCAGCAATAGAAGTAATGAGTTGCTAAGTTTCAACTATGAGATTCCATCTTTAAGAAGGATAACCACTTCTTCATGTACACTTCATGAAGCTTCATTTGATAACTTCAGAAACCTTTAACCTGATTTCACCATCAATGAAGCAATTTCAAAAATTATTTTAACCACTCATTTAAAGGGAGAGCTGTTATTCGAGGGATCCGCTTGTGTCTCAATGTCCTCTAACTCTTCAGAGGCATGTGGGAAGAACAATTCTGAGAGGCATCTTTGTAAAGAAAGACCTTCATCAGAACTACTAACAATTCCTAATAATAATCACTATAATCGTATTACTAAAGAAAAACTGTCTGAACCAATTCTACTTAGTTCCATCTAAAAAAGCATGATGAATTTTGTAAAACATGCAGAGTGAAAAAGAACTGCCAGAAGTGTTTGACATCCCGCCAGCTATTTTCTATGATACCATGTGACAAAAAATAACATCGGGAAAAAAATAGTTTCTAAGGAGAACAGATATAGAAAAAAATACAGTTTCGCACTTGTCTCAAGGCACAATCTCTAATGGGAAATCATTACTAAAGTTCCACAAGGAGCATCTGAAAAACCAACTCACCCTGGGTAACATCTCAGTCAGGCACCCTGCAGCCGTATCACCAGTAAAAAGCAACTTTCCAGCCTAAACAACACAATCAAAAAATTAGGCATAACTAGGCAAATGGGGATCTGACACCTTGCACAAGGGGTTGAACAACTATCCCCGTTTTGATAAAAGGGGGGAAAAAAGAAGCTGCATGCATTGGGGTGGGAGAGATGGGGGTAGGGGGAAGAAAGAGGTCGCAGGGAGAGGTGCCTGCCGGCCCCACATCCTCCAGTCTGTTCCCTCAGCCCACAGCGAGACCCCGGCCCCAGAAAGGCGCAGAGAGCAGGCAGACGGCTCCGTGGCAACGGCGGGACCCATTCGGCGAAGGCACTCACTGCCGACAGCTCTGGAAACCAGTCGGTGAACCTCCCCTCGTCGACGGACTTAAGCTGCCCCTCCATGGCGGCACGAGGCCGCGGAGGCCGTTTGTCCCGCTCGCTTGGTAACGGCGGCGCCCGGCACCACCGCACCCCCTGCAGGCAGCGACGGTGGGAAAGCTGCTGCGGGGCGGGCGGCCCCTACCGGCCTTGCCGCCATCTTTCTGGAAGCCCCTAGAGAAAGCATATAAAGAAATTGCACTCAGGCTATTTTGTAACCCTCATGATATAAGAAAGTAACTACGATGCAGCTGCAGAGATAGTATTTTTCTTAGGGCAATTAATTAAAGTCCTTGACAATCTACCAGCTTTCAGACACGTGGCTTGGTTTTGATTTGGGCTGAATGAAAGAAAGATCTTACAAGGTCAGAAGTCTGACCAAACTAAATATTTATTAATTAGTCTAATAAAAAATACAGCCCTTTTCACAAATGCTGTCACATGCATAAAGATATTAATAAAATATTTTACAGAGACTGTTGCTCTAAAGAAAACTGAGATTCCCATCAACATGACGGCATAGAGGTGGGTGACAGAAGCCTGTTAGCACTACACACATATGAGGACAAGTGAATGCTCTTACTTTTTGTGTTCAATGCCTCAGCACATCATACATCTAAAGCACTGTGTTTGTCTTTTAGAAACAGATGTGCATTATTCCGGAAAAGCAGCATAGGTAAGACTGAACAAGTTTTACCCTGTCTAAAAGCCCCTAAACTCTTACAAAGACTTTTCCTTTCAGGTGACATTTAGTAACCTTGCCCCTTCTACCCAGCAAAACATCTAAATTCAATCACATCCTGCTGCATTCTCTATACCTTTATGATGGCAAAACCAATTTTAGATAAACATACAGAATTTAACCATTATTAATTAACAAACATTACCAGCTGCTGCCATTTTAGTCTCGATCTAACATTTGTTTGATAAGGATTTAAAGTGAAGGAAATTAAATTAAAACTGAATTATCAGGACCTTTTCTTACAAATGGAGGATGAGAGGCTGGGGCAGCAACTGCTCCCTGATAACTGGGCCACAAGGCGCTAAGGGTACCTGACTACCTGTTCTGACTGTCAGGGGCACTAACAGCACACATCAGTAGTATGATCAGGTCGCTTCTAATATGCATGAACATAGCTTCACATTCTTCAAGTAACAGCTGTTATCATCAGCTATCATTTAGCTGTGGCCATGCCAGTGCCCTTCTTCAAAAGTAGGTATGCTTTTCTGCTGTAGACATGGCTACACTGCCCTGCTAATACAGAACATCCATGACCAGTTGGGAAGTAAAGATGTTCCTGTACATTCTGAACATGTTCAGTTCATTTCATATTTCAACCATATTTATTGTTAAAGTTTAGACTGCTCCTGCCAAATAAAGCAGTAATAGTTGGTATTTAATAAACAAAATAAAATGATGGGTTATGTCTTGCCTTGTGAACCATTCCTCTGTCAGGTGCAATATCTACTAAAGGCTAAATTGAGATTTGAACAGAAATCAGGGATGAATTTGATCTTGTTGAGAGGAGTAACTGGGTAAGGTTAAAGCTGTTGAAACAAGAGGGAACTATTTATACATAGGAAAAGCAAGGTATAGTATTGTGAAAATTACATGGTAATAGCAGGTCACAGGAAACTGGGGCCTGAATTTTTAGTCTTATTTGTTGTATTTCTAGCTATCTACCTGAGTATTACCATTTTTTGTACGTTATTTATTTTATTGTTACTTTTTTCCCCAGTAGGTGGCCACAGTTGCTGACTGAACAAAATCTACTCAGCCCCTAAGCAGTAGTTGTGTCAAAGGCAGAAAAATAGGACCTGACCACATAAAAAGAATGCCTATTGCAGAAACAAGTAGAGCAGAAGTCCTCAGCCCTCTCTGGTTTGACCCTCTGTGTTTTTTTCAGCAGAAATGTGGCTCCCTATAAATCAGATTGAAAATTACTACCAATATACATGCTTCTCTTAGCTATCTTTCTCACATCTCTTGGAAGTGAACCCTAAACCCCCTCAGATCAAAAACCTGCTCTTAGAAATGCTCTCATTTGCTAGCCTCTTTGTGTAACAGGGAGATGCCTCACTGACTGCTTTCCACAGGAGATTTATCCAGGTCCCAGAGAAAGCAGGAAAACGTTTTTACCTATAGGAGCTGCTTCTATTATAAACTACTATAGCAGGATGGATACTCTAGAAAACTAGCTAAAGGTAAATAATGAAAACAAACAACAAAAAACCCACACACACCAAAATCTATTATTAGGCTGTAAAAACTGCATTAGTATTTTCAACCTGTAGCAGGGGAAAAAAAAAATAAAAAAAAATCTTAAAAATGTTAATATTGAAGCCACAGAAATAAAACTAAAATAGTAGTGGAAGAATTTTAAATATTTTCCCTTCATATAAATCATATTAAGAGTAGACAGGATTAAGCCTGGTCAGGCTAAATGCATTCTCAGCATATTATGGGTGGATGCACAGTTGTATAAAAAGTAGTATAAATTAAGATTTTCTTACCTCTCTTTTCTAAAGTCCACAGTGCAAATACAAAATGTGAACTCTAAGTTTCATGTAGATATACCAAGAAGGAGATGCACCTTCTCCCTATAGTTCTGTTCATTTTAGGAATTAATGCCATATTCATTCTTTCTTAGATTGAAAGCTAGGTGGTGTACAGGAAGAATATTTGTAGGATAAGAAGGATCTACAAATTTTAAAGGTAAATTGAAGAATTAACAAAAAAAAAAATACTCCATTTCAGAAAAGAAAAAAGATCAAAACTTTCTTGACTTGAGCATGAATTTTGTATCTCCTACAATAAAAAAAAAAAAAAAAATCAAAACTTTCTTTCCTTGAGCATAAATTTTTTATCTCCAACAAAAAAAAAAAAAAAACAAAACTTTCTTGACTTAAGCATGAATTTTGTATCCCCTACAAAAAAAAAAAAAAAACAAAACTTTCTTGACTTAAGCATGAATTTTGTATCCCCTACAAAAAAAAAAAAAAAAAAAATCAAACAAAAAACCCCCCCCACACATCTCTATAGAAATCTGTTTTGGTAAATAGTCAACAAAATATTCCCTTCTACAGCAATAGTTGCCATTTGAAAGTTATCACTATTTGCTGACATCCACTTTCCCAAACACAAGGCCTTTTTCTGCCTTGCTTAGGCTAAAACTGAGGAATGGAAACTGCCTAACCCCCTTCATTTTACTTTCTTTATGAAGCACAAAGACCCCATGTTCTGCAACACAGTTTTCATTTTGAATATGGTGCTGGCATGGATGGCAGTCAAAAGCACTACATTTAAAAATTTCTTGAGGTATCTGAAGGCATAAAGCTCAGTGTAAAAGGCTGCAAATGTTGTGAAACTCTTGAAGGATGTTAGCCATGCTGATACTTTGCTCTTGTTATTACCTGGTTACTTTCATGGGTTTTATTCCACTCATTTTATTGGTAGAATTAGATGCACATTATATGCTATGATATGACCAAACCAATAGATACACATGCACAATGTACACAAGCAGAAATAGAAGACAGACAGGAAAAAAAAGATACTACAGCAGATGGACACATGAAAAGAAAAAAAAAAAAGGGTGGGTAGAAGTTCAAACAGAATGAAGTGGTTCTGTGTCGCCTCTAAAATCCATTTCCATTTGTCATTACATCTATGGAGTCAGATTTAAAAACAAGAAAACTGAGCAGAGCATATTACTAAACTCTGCAGAGAAATGCTGAAATAAATAAAAACCCATGAAATTATGAACCACTAACAAGATTTTTTTTTTTTATTAACATCATCCAACACAGTTTCACCTTTGGTATTTTACTTATGACCCAAGATGACATAAAATAAGCAAATATGATCACTGGTAGGGCTATCCAGTTGATTTCAGAGTTTTTCTTCCAAACAGCTATTTGTCCAGACTACCACAAAACAAACTCATCTTCATTGATAAACTCATCTTCATAACCTACCTCTATTTCACACATTCACAGAATCTTTGCTGTTTGCTCACTTTCTATGTCAGTGTCAACTGGCAGTGAACAATCTGGGAGTTTCTCAGAGCTGGAGAGACATACTATAGCTCTGTGTTGTGGTCAGGGAGTTAGCTAGCCAGTAGGACCCTCACGCATGAACACACTTTCTAGCAGCACACCAGTATCATAGCTCTGCTGCTGTGCACATCATCCAGCACATGGACCCCCTATATACTTACAGACAAAAAGCATGTTAGATTTGCATTCATGCTAGCAGGTTCAGCAAAATGGCTGCAATGTATCCTAAGTCTGCTTTAGGATACTGCAATATATCCTAAGTCTGCTGACAGGAATTTAAAAAGGAAAACCTCTTTCTAATCTCTCATGTGAAAGAAACTCACTCTTTTATCATTTTTGTCCTCTTTTCATTAGTGCAACTGTATCATGCAATTCATGTAACAAAAATTCAGTTCATCCTTGAATTTCTGAATCTGAAAAATTATTCTGATTTTAGAAAGTATTTGTGTTAGAAATACAGAGTATCTGATCCCTCATATGTAATGTTACAGTTCTTCTTGGAACACCAGTTGATGGTTTTGTATTTTCATTCATTCTTCCTGTGCAAACTGAGCATGTGGTTTCACATTACACCTAACCAAAGCTTGCTACAGGTGGTTCTTGGCTCTTTGTTTTCTGAATTCATAGTTCTTTACTGTCATCTGCACCAGATCTAGACAGCCTGCAGTTAAAGATGAGTTGGCTCATGCAGTGGAGCCACCATGAAACTATGTCTTTCAGTGAATAATTTCTGTATGACATCAGTGGTTGATCCAACCCACCCTGCAGCTGTAGGGTATCACAATTTACTCAGGAGGTGTAAGCTTGCAGATGGAAAAGGAAATGCACTAGGATCATACCTTCCATGAATGGCTCTGCATTTGAGTAGATTGAAACATGAAATGCCGTGCATGACATGAGCATTTAATCTCTAAATTGAATTTAAGTTCAAGACATTCTAAAGATTCAATGTAATTTNGTTCCAACCCCCCTGCCATAAACAGGGACACCCCACACTAAACTACACCACCCAAGGCTTCTGCAGGGGATTTGGTAAACCTTTACAAGGTCAGAATTTAACCCCAGGAAATGGGTCCACTGATCCTAAAAACACACTCTAATTTTTGTGGGTTTTTTTTTTTTTTTTTTTTTTTTTTTTTTAATCCGAAACTGTTCATGTATGCACAGAACCTGGCTGGAACAGAGTTAATTTTCTTCACAGCAGTCTGTATGCTGCTGTGGTTCGGATTTGTGACTAAACCAGTGTGGATAACAAAGCAATACTTCAGCTGCTACTAAACAGTGCTTGCACAGGGTCAAGGTTTTCTCTTCTTCCCCATTTCATCATCATCTCCAGCCAGGGAAGGTGGCCAAGAAACTTGGGAGGGGAACACAGACAGAGCAGCTGACCCTAACTGATCAAACAGCTACTCCATATCACATATCATGCTCAGCAATAAAAAATGGAGGCAGAGGAAGAAAGAGCTAGCTTCCAAGGTGGCTTCTGCTTGGAGGCTGGTTAGACATTGGTCTTCTTGTGGGATATGAGTGGGTGATTTCTTTAGTATTGTTTTTCCTTACTCCTCTTAATCTTTTAAACTGCCTTTATCTTGACTCACAAGTTTTCTTGCTTTTTTTCTTCCTATTCTATCCTGTCCCTCTGCAGGGAGGTGAGCAAGTGAGCAGCTGCCAGGTTGGCTGGATGCTGGCTGGTGCTTGGGTGTACATTCATAATGGATATAATAAAGAATATCTGTCTATCTGGATTCTGATGTTTTGCTCAGCAAATACTGCAGTCCAGTTGAACATGCTGAAACCAGCCAGAGGGTTATAGCAAATGAGGAGTACATTAGGGCAAGATTACCTGATTTAAAGGGCAACTCTTACAAATATTCTTAAAGGCAGTCTTTACTGTAAGCTTTAGCAAACCCCCAGCTCAGAAAACTTGCATACTTTCAAACACGTTTCTCTGGAGCTATACTGGCTTCTCAGAGCCTTTTTCATTTTGTTACGTATCTGTCTTATAAAGATTAACTATTACTTAACAGTAGAATGGTGAAATTCTTACTCTGGGACAAACCTGCTACCAATGGAAACACACATGGAAAAGAAAAAGACAAACAGAAAAAGAATATTCTGGTTTTATTCCATTTACTACAGTAATTTTTAAAAATATTGATATTGCTATACTAGGGAAGGGGAGAAAAGACCAAAAAAACCAAACACTGAAAGTGAAAAAGCAAACAGAAATGAGATTTAATGATCTCCGTATCATCCAACAACTTCATAGGCTATAATACTTTCAAGTACTGAGATTTTTGCAAAGCAGCACTAAAAGCAGAGGTTACTTTTAAAAAGGCTGTGACATGACTGATTTAACCTTTATTTCTGCTCTCAGCATATTTCTAAAGTGGCAGCAACAGCAGAAGATAAATGTGCATTGGCAAGAGGACTGACTAGACAACTCACACTGAAGTCATATTTTATGAATGAATGGCATAATGAGCCGCACCTCTGGTAGGCTCTCTGTATCTTAATTTTTCCCTCAATTAAATACATGTGGTTGAACTAAAGCTTATTTTGAGAATACAGCAACATCAAATCTTGATTCAGTATTTCCAGTAATGGAGCATCTAAACTATCTTTATTACACTGTACCAATGATTAAAAAACATTACTGATTTATTAAATGCCTTAACATTTTGATTTGCTCCTTCAAATGTCAACTCTCAGATCTTGTTGAATCTGCTAGACTGAAGAAACACTTATGACTGTTTTAGACAGTCTGTGACCAAGTGACCCTTCTCACAAGGTCAGCAGCTCTTCACATCTTAGAATCATAGAATAGTTAGGGTTGGAAAGGACCTTAAGATCATCTAGTTCCAATCCCCCCTGCTATAAGCAGGGACACCCCACACTAAACCATGCCACACAAGGCTTCATCCAATCTGGCCTTGAACACTGCCAGGGATGGAGCACTCACAACCTCCCTGGGCAACCTATTCCAACATCTCACCACCCTAACAAGAAAGAATTTCTTCTTTAGATCCAGTCTAAAACTCTCCTGTTTATGACTGAACCTGCTAACCCTTGTCCTGTCACTACAGTCCCTAATGAAGACTCCCTCCCCAGCATCCCTATAGGCCCCCTTCAGATACTGGAAGGCTGCTATGAGGTCACCACACAGCCTTCTCTTCTGCAGGCTAAACAGTCCCGGCTTTCTCAGCCTGTCTTTGTATGGGAGATGCTCCAGTCCCCTGATCATCCTTGTGGCCCTCCTCTGGACTTGTTCCAACAGCTCCATGTCCTTTTTATGTTGAGGACACCAGAACTGCACACAATACTCCAGGTGAGGTCTCACGAGAGCAGAGTAGAGGGGCAGGATCACCTCCTTCGACCTGCTGGTCACGCTCCTTTTGATGCAGCCCAGGATATGGTTGGCTTTCTGGGCTGCAAGTGCACACTGAAGCCAGCTCATGTTCATTTTCTCATTGACCACCACCCCCAAGTCCTTCTCTGCAGAGCAGCTCTGAATCTCTTCTGTAGCTGTGCCTGGGATTGCTCCGACCCAGGTGTAGGACCTTGCACTTGGCATGGTTAAACTTCATGAGGTTGGCATCAGCCCACCTCACAAGCGTGTCAAGGTCCCCCTGGATGGTATTCCTTCCCTACAGCGTATCCACCAAACCACGCAGCTTGGTGTCATCTTCCATGGTGAGGCAAGTTTTCCAGTCTTCTAACCATTCTTATGATCTTCTAACAACTTATCTTCAATTTTTTCACATTCTTCCTCAGTTACTGACATAGAAAGTGACCTGGGATTACAAAAGCCTCACGAAATACACACCAGTAATACACAAACCAATAATGTATGTCCAACGATCTCTAAAGCAATGCATGTTATTTAATAATTGCATGTATTAAGTTGGGTTGTCTGTATCCACCTACCAATCAAGATTTGTTCTGTGTTACCAACCTGTTCTATTAGACTCATTACTGGGAGACTGCTAAAACCTGTTTAAGGATAAATCAGTGGTTGCTCACTGTCTTAAAAACTTTGGTAAATTCCCAACTGTAATTCACATTTTACTGTTGCAGTTCCCTCTGTAAACTCATTTGACTAATAGCTTCGGAAACCGATTCTAAGCATTAAACCAGGCCCTTTCTGCCTGTGTTATACCTGGCACCCCAGTATCCCCTCAGACTGCACTACACCTGCAGTGCCTGAAGAATGGACATGGAAGCTGCTCCCATACTCCTCGGTGCCGAGGAGAGGCAGCAGGGTACAGGACGGCCGTGGGATCACAAAGTTCCCACCCTGCTGTCGGACTATCTTTATAGTGACTTACGCGTTCCTTCGGGCCTTACCCGGCCACAGAACAGAGGCCGAGAACCGGGGCTGTCGGGGGTGGGCACGCAGATACCCCTCCCGCACCGCGGCCCTGCTCCCTCAGGCGGCGGCAGAGCCCACCCAGGGGACCGCAGGCAACCGGTCTCGCGCCTCCCCCACAAGCCTCCGCACTGGACGGCACACGGCAACCATTTGGCGGGGCATCCATCCCCCCATCAGGCGCGTGTTGCCATGGTAACGGCAGCGTTTCACCCACACGCGCGCACACACCCCACCCGGGGGCTAAGAAGAAACAAAAGGAGGAAAAGGTGGGAAAAGGTAGTCACGTGACTGACGGACGAACCGGAAGCGTATGCAGCGTGCGGGCCGTGACGTGGCGCCGGTGGCGGAAGTGCGTGTGTGTTTTGGTCGGGGCCGAGGCGGTGGCGGAAGTGGCGGTGGCTGGGTGAGGCACGGCTGCGCCCCCGCCCCTCGCCCCCACCCGAGGAGCCACCTCCCCTCTTCCCCCTCCTCCGCCCACCCTGCTCCGACTCCCGGCCAGCCACGAAGGACGGACGGACGGACGGACAGACAGACAGACAGACAGACGTTGCCGCGCGTCTCCTGCTCCCCCGGTTCTCCCTCCTTCCCCCGCCCCGCGCGTGGCCGCCGTGGCCCGGCCAGGTGAGGAGAAGGAGACGGCGACGGTGGCGGCGGGCGGGGGTTGTGGGTTCCGCTTGTGGGGCGGTGTGGCCCTGGCGATGGAGGGGAAGGAGGGGGCGTTTGTTGTTTGGGCTCCCGCCGGCTGCCGCTTCTCCCGTTCCCGCCGCCAGGCCCTGCGGGAACCGTGGTATGGGCTGCCGAGGTGGGCAGTCCGGCGTGCGGGAAGGAGAGGCTGGTCTTTCCTTTCCCGTCTCAAAATGGCGCCCCCGATTTTCCCACTTCCCCTTATTCCTGTGCCTGAAAGGGAGCTGCGGGGGAGGGGAGGTTGTGATGGCGGGTCTTGGAGGGGCTGGGCCCGGGGCCGCGGCAAGAAGAGGGGAGCGGGGATTCTCCCCTGCGTGCGGGCTCTGCTGCAGTCAGTTCTTACTGTCTGGGCCTAGCTACAAGGGCAGGGTGGTTCCTTTGGAGTCGCTTACGAGATACGGGAGGCAGGGTGGTAGATTCTTCGCTTTCCCTTTCATTTGCGGCTGGAGGAGGGATGGTGGATAAGGTGGGAAGTAAAATACTCAGACAACATGTCTCCATCCGGGGGATCACGGCAGGCCTAGTAAACTGCGTATGCTCTGCATAATTGTTGCTACACACAAAGCTAGTATATAGTGGAGGAATAAACCTATGCCTTCTTATGGAGAGCTAAGTTGTTTAAGAGCTATAAAAATGTTCCAAGTGACAGGGCCATGAAAGGCTATTCTGTCAGCATTTTCAATTTATTTTTTCTTCTTCATTACCTTATGTCTATTTTCAGATTCTGGGGATGGAAAAGAGGGTGAACACATAATTAAGCAGCTGAAATTATTCAGTTTCCTTCACATAATGTTCAGAGAATTGGAAAGCATGGTGTCTTTGTTTTTTCCATTTTGGGAGTGACTTTTCAGAGTTGCAGTCAGGTTAGATTGCATGTGTAATATGAAATGTTAGGAAAAAAGTAGATGTTGGCTGAAGTTAGGTGGCTAGAGACAATGATAGTAGTCATCATTACTTACATGATAAACCAGTTTATCTGAAAGTAATTGGTGCTGTACATCATCCATAAGAGCTTATGAGATGGTTATTATCTTTGATGGGAAGGCTATGATTTTTTTGCAGTGACTGTGTTGATTCATTTGTTTAACTGATTGTCTTATTATGTTTCAATATAAACTGGCTTACATGTGACAAGCATTTGATAGTTCTACATGTCACTGTCTTGAACACTGCAGTAAGAGGCCACACTGATTCTGCCCAGTCTGGATTAGAATGACAAAAATGCGGGTTAGTAGAAATGCCTAAAAATTAAGGGGGGTTTGATGCTGCTTTTTAAAACATTCAAGATATCCCCGTATAAAATATTTGAAGTAGATGATGGTTACAGCTTCAGCTTTGTGTGATATGTCTCTGTTCATGAAGTGTGAAAAAGTTTATTAGAAATCACTATACTGTAACTGTGTTTATTGTAAACACTGTCATTTGCTCTAAAATATAAAAGTGGCGGAATGTTCCAGTTTTAAATTTATCATCATATTCTATGGTGTTGGTATTTGATAATGCACTTAATCACATTCATTGCAGAAACAGTGCGACCTGTCTACTCTCTTCAGTAGGTTGGCTTTTGTCACTAGTGTTATTTTGATACTTCTGTGTTAGCTGTTTTGTAATTTCAAGTAGGCAATGATCTGAACACTTATGTGACTGAACTATGCTATTAAATTGGGAATTTGTAGGTATTGGCTAATTTCATGCACTGACTCAAACATAATAAAATGTGTGGTGATTATTAAAATACATATGACTCTTTCATAAATTAAACTTGTTAACAGAGGCTATCTAGGATCATATAAATTTCTCTTTGAGACTGAGAATACTCAGCATCTGGTAACTTACTTGGTAGGATTAACTTTCCTACTACAATGCTCCAAATTTTGTTGTTCTGGCATTTCAGCATGGAGTTATTGTGCCTTTGGGGGATACTCACAACAAGAATGAAAGTTCCTACTTCTTAGGACCTACATATTTGTAGCGGCCAAGACTGCAAAGTGAGCCTTGTCTTTTAATATATGGGCGAATTCTTCCATTACACTCCATAAAAGTAAGAAAATCACCCTCATTTGTATACATATGTAGCCATCCATCTAAGACACTTTCATAATATTTTCCTCAGCAGTCTTAAATATAAGTAATTCCCTTAAATACCTTCCTTAAGAGCTTGATTCAAGTCACGACTGTGTACTTGCTTTTGTGTAGATGAATGAAAATGCCTTATCTATGTTTTATTTTTTTCACATGTTCCAAACACATTGATTACAGAAGTTTGCTTAGTATACAAAACTGGGGGTGGGTAGTGGATCTTTTTCTGAAGATTTTCACCAAAAGTAAGGATAAAAAATATTGTATGGCTACTAAGACCTTTAAGTAAATGTCCATAATTGTCTTGAAAGAGATTTCTCAGAAATGACATGAGTTTGCAGTGTGTGTGTCTATGTAGGGTACTAAATATGGTGTTCCTTTCTTCTGTAATGCTTTTTTTCTGTGGTTCTCAAAGTTAGTGTGTTACAGGTGGTTGAAGGATTGGGAGAATGAATGTGACCTGAGCCTTGGAGTGTATGTAGGGTTTGTAGTGTTGAAATCTACTTTTAAATCCTTGTGAGGCACTATGTTCAGCACAGAAATGTGAAAAAAAACAGGCCAAAACCATTCCAAATCCAACAGTACTGGCTGTGTTGAGCTGTAGGACTGCTTCTCTTCAGATAAAATTAGTATTTTCTTTTTTATTTTCTGTTTGTATGCTGCCATGTTGTGAACTTAATGAAGAGTTTCAATATCATCTGAAACTTCAAAATATGATGATTTCCATATACACTGATACAAAGTGGTAGTGACTTTTTTAATATATCACAGTCATCTGGATATGCTTTACAGGTTTTCAGTCTTGCATTCTTTTGTATAACTCTCAGCTGTTAAAAAGTGTGTGCTATGACTGTAGCAGGCTTTTTCACTAAGTTTTTAGATACATTGATGTGATTTATTGAATGAATGGTGTTGCAGTATGTTGCCGGGACTTGCTGGCCTTCCTCTCAGGTAGTGTGATCTCTATCAGCTTGGCAGCTGGTTATTTTTGTACATGGCATCTGAATGTCTAAAATGATTTCTGGGGAGGGGGAAAGGGTGTTACAAGGGTGTAAACTTTGAAGTTCTGATAACTACAGCTTCTGTAGCTTGGGGATCTGTAAAAATTGATTTAAGTATTTTTCTTGATATCTTCTTTCAGCTTTGGGTTCAGAAGGAGTTTTGCAAGGGTAGTAATTACTGTTGTGTAAGCAATATAAATCTAAATAACTAAAAGCTGTAAATGGCTAGTTGAAACAAATAGATATGTGAGTTAAATCAGTCTTGGCTGTTCTTCTGTCATACCTTCTTTTGCTCTCAATAAGGGAAGTAGCAAATAAAAAAATTAGTTCTATCAGGTAACCACTGTAGTGGGTTGATTTCCTCGCTTTGTGTCATCTAGAAATCACTTGCTTCAAAGAGTACTAACTCTCATGGTCACTGGATATATCCATACTTCTATTACTGTTTCAGAGTCTAGAAAAGCATGGGATGAATTAATATTAAAGGGGTTTTAATTTCAGGGTTATCCAAACACACTAGGATGCTACAGTGGACACGTGTTTAGTTTTAAAACAGAAACAACTTGTCTTCATTACTTCTCCAAAGGAAAAGATAAACAAATGGCTTACAGTGTTTGCAGCTACCTATATTTTGGCTATGCCTTGCTGCTTTCTCTCTTGTAGTAAAGTTAGGGAGGGATCAACTGTTGTCACTGCTCGGTTTTTATCCAAATTGCTCCACAACTTCTGAAGCATATTTCAGCAGCACATGGAGAGTGGGGAGAAGAGTCTTGCTTGAGAACCAAGACACCAGCTGGGTATTGATTGTTTTATGCTGTAAGGATGAAAGGTCTGATATTTTTAAAATAATTAGATCCATTCCTATATTCTAAAATACTCAACCAAAATTTAACGAGTAAGAATTTTAGTATGCATTTATCATGGTACTTAAAAATAATGGTGGTGGGATATGCAGGATCTTTTTTTTCTTCATAGAAATGTTTTTTCACTGTGGTACATTTTCACATGCTTGTAAAAACACGTATGTAAAATTTGATATTTATTAGATCATGTCGTGCAAGTAAAAGCTAAAATCTGGTGATTTAAGGGTATCATAATAGTCAAACAGAACACAAATTTGGGACACACAGGATACAAGGTTGGAATATCTTACCTGGAAGATGCCAGATTATTTTGAGAGGTGTGGCAAAAGAAGGAATGTAAGCAAATAGGCTGACTTTACAAAAGGGAAAGTTAAGAAGGAGAATGAAGGCTTAGTATCTGAGCTAGGTGCATAGGAAACTGGAGTGCTCAAGTGCCTGATGTTTGTTCTTAGTGGTTTAAATTGGGAAGATGGCTAAAGACCACTGCTTGATTTAAAATGTGGTTGCTTTATCATAATAAAAGAAAGAGCAAGAAGTCATTTGAAAGTAGCAGGTTTGCTTATCTTTTTGCAACCTACATTTAAAGCCATTTTCTGCATTAAGAAAATGTACTGGCTTGCTTGCATCCGAGATGCTAGAAAACCTCTGTCCCCATGAAGTGTGCACAATTCATGTAAATAAGCAACTGAAGTAGACAAAGTTATAGGCTGAGTTTGGTTTTTCATTTGTGGTTGGTTCTTGGGATAGGGTTTTTTTGTGTGTGTGTTTTGGGTTGATGATTTGTTTGTTTTTGTTTTGGAGGGGGAGTTGTTTTGGTTTTGTGATTTTTTTATTTTTGATTTTTTTTTTTTTTTTTTTTTTTTTTTTTGGGGGGGGGTTTTTTTTGTTTTTTTGTTTTTTTTTTTTTTGTTTTTTTTTTGGGGGGGGAGTTGTTTTGGTTTTTTGATTTTTTTATTTTTGTTTTTTTTTTTTTTGTTTTTTTTTTTTTTTTTTTTAGTTTAATGTGAGCTGAGAGACCATCACTTAGGTGTATTTCCTGTAGGCTCACTTGGATTTTGGTTTGGGAACTGTGAGGGAAGAGAGCATAAAAAATTATTGTGCCAGGTTTTCATACAGCAGTACCTACCTGCAAAAAGATTGTTTTTTCTAATGTTAAGTGTGTAAAAGCATAAATAAATAGAAATAAATAAAAGCTCTGAAGTGATACCAGCAGGGACTAAAGGCTTCCCTATTCATATGAATACATATTGTGACTTTTTTTTTAGGGATTGTGAAAA
This sequence comes from Agapornis roseicollis, assembly GCA_002631895.1. Classification (NCBI taxonomy): domain Eukaryota; kingdom Metazoa; phylum Chordata; class Aves; order Psittaciformes; family Psittacidae; genus Agapornis; species Agapornis roseicollis. The sequence goes on along the minus strand of NDXB01003549.1, from coordinate 145,707 downwards.
AGGGTAGGCAGACTAAGAAATCCACTGTTCATACTTGTTCTTAAAAAGATCTCTGTTGTGAATACTGATCTGCTAAGACACGTGTTAGTATTGGCAATAGTAATTTAACATCAAATAGTTCTGGTGGCTTGCACAAAGTGATCTAGAGTTCTTATTGGTCAAGACAATCCATTTTTGTACATAAGGAATGCTTTGTATTTTTGCTTCTCAAAGTACAATTGTTAACTAGAGAAGGTGCTAATGATTTGTATGTTGAGATCATCTGTAATTTAAGGAAATTTTCTGCAATTCAAGGAAATTGCATTTAATAGAATGAGGTTTGAGGAAGTATACTTGCAAACAACTTGATGTGGTGATTGAGTTTTCCCAATTTGCTACATTTTGTAGCATCCTTTAGTGGTGCTGACTTCAGAATATTGCTAAGGAATAGCAAAGTTATAGAAAAACAGTATTTCTTAGAATTTGATATTTTACCAGTAATGTGAAAACCTGAATCTATGTTGTCTTATACTTCAGTGTTGATATGCTAAGAAATAGAGACTGAAGCCTTGCAAAAAGAAACATAATTGGATTTTAATGCCCTCACTTGAAGCTTTAATGGGAAGACAAAAGTATTGAAGAAGATAGCTGGTTCATTTGTCATAGATGTAGCCTATAGCAGTCATCTTAACAGCAGTGGGTAGCTGTACTCTGGACTACTAGCTTTGGTAGATATTAGGACAATTTTTATGTAACCATGTTGCATTAGCAAATTGGATTTTTCTTACTTGATTTGTAAATCTGATATCGCCCACTGTTTTTTCACAAACAGGTTGTTACTGCAGAAGCATCACTGAAATCTGAATCCTGGAACTTGCTTTTGAGACCTTGAAACTGAGGACTTTCTAATTTAGGCATGGCTAATCGAGGAGCAACAAGACCCAATGGGCCAAATGCTGGAAATAAAATTTGCCAGTTCAAGCTAGTACTTTTAGGAGAGTCTGCAGTTGGCAAATCAAGTTTGGTGCTTCGTTTTGTAAAAGGACAGTTTCATGAGTTTCAAGAAAGTACGATTGGAGGTGAGAAATTTATCTTTTTAATTTGTTTCATACTGAGTTTATTTTGTCATTGCCTTGGATAACCTTGAATTTAATGGCTCTTCTAGAATGCATAGTTGACAGCAAGGACCTAACCTGAGCCCTTTGTCTTTCGTTGAGAACTATAACTTTATAAGCAAAAAGTTTTATGCTTGAACTGCATAGTTTTAAACATTGGGCTTGATGGTACCTTTTAGTTGTGGATGGATATGTGGCTATTTTAATTGTGCTGTATGCTTAACACATGAAATAACTGCTTAATAAGAGTTAAGAACTTAGTTTCTGGGGGGGGGGGAACAACAAATCACAAAACCCACAAAAAAAACCCACACCACAAAAAAAGAAATACCAATACGAAAACCCCAAATCACTGCTCTGCTGCATCTTCCAAAAGGGTTGTGTTAACTGCATCCTGGCTTTGCTTTTGATTTGGGAGAACTTGCTACATTTCTGGATATACCTAACTTTGTTAGTAATCACAGATTTAATGTGCTGGTTTTAAACTTCTTGACCTGAAAAAAAGACAGGTTCTGGCCATTAGAATAAAAAAGTATTAATAATAAAAAAAATCTGTTTAACTGTGGACAGGTTTTTATTCCTTCACCCCCAGCAGATTTCTTCTGCTATATTTGATGTTGAAATTGTTTGTGCTTTGAGCTGTATTCCTCCTTGGATAAATTTAAACTTATGCTAAAACTACCTAATGGCATACAGACTTTATTGATAAATATTCTCTAGTAGTGCCTGTTGCTGCTTGCATGAATCAGTCTGTTTCATAATATTTATGTGAAGCCCTTTCAGTGGCCTTTATGTTTCGTTACTCATGAACAGCTGTGGAAATGTAAAAAAAAAAACCATACAAAGCTTGCAAGAATAAATACAAGCTGAACTTCACTGCATTTTTAATTTATTTTTTTTACCCTATTTCTAGCTGTTACGTTTATTTATTTTGCATGTCTGTCAGCTTAAATGGGGAACCACTTTTTTTTCTCCTTTAGCAGCCTTACTGGTGCACACTTCTGGCTTTGTGCATTTTACAATGGCTTTAGATAAGTGTTAGAGTGAAAGGTTTCATTATTTCAAACAGCTGTGTGATAATATGGAGATCATTCTCAAAGATCTGTAGTGAATTAGCTTCCCAATGTCAACATGGTTTTTAGTTGAAAAATATCTGTTAAAACTAAGTGAAATTGAACAAATTGTTCCATTTCAGCAGTCTCCAAGTTCTTTAACCTCCTTTTTGTTTATTCTTGTTTCAGTGTCAGATAAAACTAGGGGTAATTCAAACACTGTTACACGCTTTAAAATCTATGCGAAGATTAAACGAGCTTAAGTTCAGCCTGAGATATATATATAGAGTTTAGTGCAATCTCTGTATTAATTTATGCCTCTTCTATATAAAATAAAACCGAGGAAGTGCTGTATAATACAGCTGAGAGATATTAAATGGAGCGTGTTGAGTTTCAGAAAAAGTTTGCTGTAAAGAAAGCTGTTGAATTCTGTAGCTTGTAGTTGCCTATGGCATAATTTTCTTTGTATACAGAAGGACCTTTTAACAAAGAGAGGCTTATGTGCATTGTGCATCTGAATAAAAACATCTGAAAGAGACTGCAGTTAAAAGGCAGACATGCTGGATGGTGGTGGTGTGGTTTTGCCACTTCAGACTAGTGTAACAATGCTTAGTTGCTTAAGACAAAAGTATGGCTAGTAAGGATGATAGGCTTTCAGATAATTAACACAGCTGATTAATTGTCAATTTACTATGGCCTTGCAAGACAGAAGAAAGTTACTTTGTTTGCAGAAATTAACTGGCATTTTATGGTGGTTGAAGTGTGCCTTTCGGCAAAAACACAAGGATGTCATAGAATAAAATCCTTGTTTTTATTTTCTTCTTGTGTACATCCCATCATTTATGGAGCACTGGTACATTCTTCTGTTGGGAAAAATGTCTGTAAGACAGATTCTACTTGTTAAACATCTTGTCTGTGCCTTGGAGAAACAGAATATTGAGCTGGTTCTCAAGAGAAAGCCCTTAGTCTTATGGTGGTTTTTTTGTCTTTATTTTGGATCTGAGCTGCCTAGGGAGCTACCAAGAGCAGCCTGTTTTACCAGTGCTTGGATATTGGGCATTTAGAGAGATTTATGGTGATTTAACGTTGGAACTTCAAAGCCTTTACCTTCTCCAACCTGCCTATTCATCTGTGGTGGATGCTTACACCCCTGAAGCAGGAACACCTGACCACTTAAAACTAGTCAGCTTCTGTATGTGAGTTACAGTGTCCTTTATAAAGCAAGATTGACTTGCTTTTGGTTTACTGTAACAAGTTGAGTTGAAAGTTGCAGCAGTTTTGGAATGATTCATAAGCTGTGATGTCTTGGAGTATGTGGAAAAGGGTAACATCCCAGGTATGCAAGGGTTATGGGTCAGTGCCTCTTCAGACATTTGATTTAAATTGGCCACAATTTGTTAGTATGCTTAGTGATGACAGTCCCCAGTTCAGCCAAGTAGGAACCTTGGCATCTCATCAAGCAGGTGGTCTGGAATTTGTGGAAGGAGCAAGGGCAAATCAGTCCACAGTATTTCGCTAAATATCTGTCATGACGGGAAAAAGAACTCCAAGCATTTATGCTGGATTGTGCAAACTTTCATCTAAATTCTTGGAATTGTTTCATTTTCTGCTGTGTATGTCGTATAACTGGGCAAACAGCATGACTATAAAACAGGTAATCAAGACAGGTTGTCAGATAACTGGAATGCTTGTGTGCTTATTTTTAAGCTTCAAAAGCTAAAGTAGAAGCGATGGCTGAGTTAAAGGGTTAAGAGCACCCAGTAGAAGGAGATTCTTTCAGGATTTTTTTCTTAGATTCTGCCTTAGTTTTGTAATACAGGTTTCTGCATTGTGTGGGCACTCACCTTCATATTTCTCATATGTGTGTTAATCTGAATGGAAGATCTTTACTAGAAGTAACTGTTTGAAGACTTGGAGTAAGTTATTTATCGTTTTCTGTAATTAGAAGAACATTACTTATGGTAATGCATTCTGTTGTAGTGGCGATGGCTGCATATTTCCCTCAAACTGTAGGCTGTCAAAATTATGCTGAAATTCCTGAGATCATTTGCAAAGTCAAAAATATGGCTGCTTTAAGAACAAGAACTTCTGAGAAGTGATTTTCTCCCTTCCATACCCATTAGCTAAACTGGAGTTCTCAGGAGCTGAAAGTCAAGGCTTTGAGATACTATTCAAGTAATGTAAATGTATAGAACTGTAAATATCCGAACAGGTAGATTATAGCATGATGGGATGCTGTTACTGGTACTCTGCATAGTCTGTTGAAGCAGGATGGAATGTACGTAGAATACTTAAAGGAAGACTTGTGGTTACTCTGATTCACTATTCTAAAAAAACCCAAAACCCAGTTGTTTCCAATTACTGCTTTCTTATGTCTTTAATCTGTGGAAAGACTGGTTGTTTAAATAACTGTTCTGTGTTGATCAGCTACAGTCTATCAGCTAATGCTCGCTTGAAACCTTCTGTGTTTTGATAGTAGGCTTGAATTAAGGAAATTTGCATCTCTGAACATAATTTTATATGAATATAGAGATATAATTTCAGCACCTCTGTCTTTTTTTGTAGCTGCTTTTCTAACCCAGACTGTATGTCTCGATGATACAACAGTAAAATTTGAAATTTGGGATACAGCTGGGCAAGAGCGGTACCACAGTTTAGCACCCATGTACTACAGAGGAGCACAAGCAGCTATAGTGGTATATGACATAACAAATGAGGTAAGTACTATATTAGGGAGGCACAAGTGGGATTTGGAAGTTAGCAGCCTTGTACTGATCTTTCCTTAATTTTTCTTGGTGACTTCTATGAATCAGTTCACCATTTAATAGAATTGGTTCAATTGGAAGGGACCTTTAAAGGACATCTTGTCCAGTCGACCAGCTGTGGGCAGGGATATCTCTCACTAGATGAGGTTGTTCATTTCATATTTTACTATGTGAGGCTAAATCGTGTAGGTCAGAAAGTTTCACTTTTTTTGGTAAAATGAGACTTCAAAACCAAAACCTTCAAAAACCCCAGAAACCCTGTTCCATAATGAATAGTAGTAAGATAGTGTTTTGAGACCCTTTCATAACCTTGATTCTTGTAGAGAAGAAATTAAAATTCCCATTTTCTCTCTTAACCACTTCTCTTTCCTTACTCTGCCTACATAAAGATCTTCCTGTCTTTACTTACTTTTTCAGTAGTATTGCAGCTAAGCACACTTGAGGACTAAGGAATATTAAAAAACTCAGTTGGCAAGTTGCAGTGTCCCTTTGGACAAAGGTAGCAGCCTTGCATTGGCTTTTGGTTTGAAGTATAGATAACAGAGATAGGGATAATGAATGGGTACAAAACCTCAGTCACATCATTTTGCAATCATTAACAGGAGTCCTTTGCCAGAGCGAAAAATTGGGTCAAAGAACTTCAGCGACAAGCAAGTCCTAATATTGTAATAGCTTTAGCAGGAAACAAAGCTGATCTAGCTAACAAAAGAGCTGTGGATTTCCAGGTATGTACATAACTTCTGTTTATATAAATAACATTTTGTTGGAATAGAAAATAAACCTAGGAGGAGCTTATATGCATAGCCTAGCTACCTGTTATAGAGGTCATGCTGTTAAATATAAATGTCAACTACTTAAATTATACATGCTACTGAAAAATCTATTTCTATACAAGTAATAGGAAGCAATACACTTTTTGAATAATTAAATTTGAAGAATAACTAATCTATTTGCACATCTTTAATGCTGATTGAGGTTCTGTTATTTGTGACCTCTTCCTGTCTTCTACCTGAAATTACCAGTAACTAGGCTTTCAATGGATGAGACAGCAGTAGACTCTCAGTGCAAACCATTCTTGCTGCCATTACCAGTAACTACAGTTTCAGTGGATGAGACAGCAGTAAACTCTCAGTGCACCCTGAGACTTGTCAGCAGGGTATTTTGATTATTATATGATACAAAGCTGATTTAATTTGCTTAACTTTCTTAAGCTATGCAGTTGAAGCAGTGTTCAAGATTTGTGCTTTCCATAGCATTTTTTTAGTGTAGTGATATATCTGTGCTTTCAAATTTTACCTTTTGGGAAGTTTAATCAAGTCAACAGAACATAACTTTCCAGGCATATAAAGCTTGCTGCTGGTGCTTCCAGCCCATTCATGATTCATAGAATTTGAAGTAAGATCATATTAATTACTTAGTTAATTGTTTTACAGTTTTAATCTGGTTTTGGTGTCACTGTATGAGATACTGCTGTGCATAGTAATGAATTTTTTTGTAACTATAGGAGTTGAACTATGAAAGTTAGCAGTGTTTTAGGTATCTTTCTGCCAGAATTCAACAACTTAGTTATTTAATTTTATACTTCCATGTCAATTTTTAACACAAAGCTGTGTGATAGAAGACCTTTGTTTTGCAAAAATTTGTGGTATTTAACAAATTTCATACATAGATGGAGTCAAAGACATTTTCACATTTAATTACCGAAGTAGAACTACTTTTACTATTTTTTGTACAATTACAAGAATAATATTTTTCAACTGTTCAGTTTTTTTGTTCATGTAGATTTATGGGCTCCTCAGGCTTGACAATCATTTCTCTTTGCAAAGCACATTTTAGATTTTTAGGTATTTGTTAGTGTGTTATTTCAGGTACAGTTACATAGATCTTAGCGGATGTCACTTAAATGAATGCATATCTAATGCTGTAGACCTTTTTTCATCATAGGCATTCTACAGTTCAGCTTTTTGCAGAGCTCCTATTGAATGCAAAGGCAGTTATGTAACCATAAGAAGCTGGAGATTCTCAGCTGAATTGGCTAACAGGAAGTGACAAAAATAGGAAACTATAAACTGTGTTTCAGATCAAATTCAGACTGAAAAGTATTTACAAGATATTTAATACTGCTCGTTTGTTTTATAATTGTGCATTTCTGTCAGGATAATGAAACAGTTCTGATCCATCTGCCTCAGTAGTTGACAGATTCAGAATAGCTCACAAGCTGCCGTCTTTCCCACGTGATGATAAACTTTCTGGCATTTGATGGCACTTTCCGGAGCTTATTTGTTCTTTCTATCATAGCAAGTGTTCTGCATCAGGATTGTCTTTTTAATAAATATATTTTTATTATTTGCCTGAGATTTTTCCATCTGGATATTTTTAAGATGAGTAAGGATTTTTATGATTGGATTTCTAAATGTTGAGCTGCTTGATGGAATTGTAACTTTAATAACTGATGAATAATGCATTGCCATACAAGTGTTTCAACAAACTTTCTTTCAAAATGGTTCCTTAGTAGCAATAAAAGTACAATATGTAATGAGTGTATGATTATTTTCTTCTTAATGAACTAAGTCATTCTTATTCTCACTTTCAGGAAGCACAGGCTTATGCAGATGACAACAGCTTATTGTTCATGGAGACATCTGCCAAAACATCTATGAACGTAAATGAAATATTCATGGCAATTGGTGAGTTTATGAACAATCCGTGAATTAAAGGGAATTGTTTTCATGCTATTTATATACCATCACAATATTCCTAACCCAAGATCTTTGGTTTTCACCCAGATTACTTTTGGCACTGAAATTTCTTTAGGCCTTTCCATATCCTTTTTGATGTTTAGAAGTGTGAACATCTTCAACTTACAGAATCACAGAATCCTAAGGGTTGGAAGGGACCTTGAAAGATGATCCAGTCCAACCCTCCTGCGAGAGCAGGGTAACCTAAATTATATCACACAGGAACTTGTCCAGGCGGGCCTTGAATATCTCCAACGCAGGAGACTCCACAACCCCCCTAGGCAACCTGTTCCAGTGCTCTGTCACTCTCGCAGGAAGAAGTTTCTCCTGATGTTCACATGGAACCTCCTGTGCTCCAGTTTACACCCATTTCCCCTTATCCTATCACTGGACATCACTGAAAAGAAGAGAACCTAGCAACCACACAACCTTCTCTTCTCCAGGCTGAGTAGTCTTTTGTAGAAAACTCGCATGATGCGACTACTAAGGTTTGCTGTCACAGTACTGAATACAGCTTCTAGATCTAGAAATCTTAGTAGGGCCCAGCAAATTTTAAAGGTTGTACTTATAATCTTGATTTAACGGTTTTTAATTATTTGAAAGACTTAGTTGAAGTACTGTTGTGCAGCTCTTTTGTGAAGCACAAACCCACTTGGATTAACTTGGAGTGGCTAAGATAGGTTACTTCTGAATTCTGTCAGCAAGTTCCATATACCTATTTTGATTTTGTTATGGAAACTTGTACTCCTTCAAGTTCAAAGCAAAATTAAGCTTTAGTTGTATACAAAAGCCACCTTTCCCATGGATTAAATTCAGTGTCCAAGTAAAGGACACTGTGTATGAAAATTAAATTTACTAGTATACTTTTAGCCTTAAGATAATCTTAGGGATTTCTGTAAAGATGCTAACATGTCATAGTAAGTATAGATTGTCAAGAAATTTTGTGTATTCCATTGAAAGACATGAAATTGGAATGAATTGTTAATAAAATATTGTAAGTGGAGGAAAAAGCATACATTCTTAGGCTTGTCACCAACCTATTTAATAATATTCTTAATCATAGTAGTGGCTCTGCTACTGGGAAATAGCAATATGTAGGGTTAAATAACCTTATTAAATCTGTTCTGTATTTTGCACTCCTATGACCTCTCTATTCTACTTCTTTTTTTGAAAACCAGCATTGATCTCAAAATTAAATGTTTTTAAAGAGCACTTACCGTCTACTTTCCAAGGCAGTAAAGCAGAAGGTAATTTGTGGTGTGGTTCAAACTTCCAGCAGATACAAATTAAATTACTGCTATAGCAACTCTTCATAACAAGTACTTGCCTCATATTAGCTATAAATACTGGGGGGGGAGAACACATAACTGTGTGAGTGGAAGGTATATTTTTCTCATAAGGGCTCAAGATACACCTGCTCAATTATACTGTTCTGGTGAAATTTTACAATCAATTTCTTCAAAGGTGCACTTTGCATCTTGGTTTGGTTTTTTTAAAAAAAAAACCACAGTGAAATTAATCCCTAAAATCTGTTTTTTGTAGTTTGGTGGTTTTTTTTTTTCATATGCTTTATCAGCAGGAATTCTTGCCTCCCCGTATTTTAATGAATTATGCAAAATAAATTTGAGAAAGCAATACCTAATTAGTACCTGGGTCTTCTGTCTGCAACGTTAGTTGTCCATGTGGATATTCTTTCACATGAGCAGGTGAAATTCAGATTGTTAGTGCATCAGAACAAGATCTGTGCCATAGTAGACCCCAAAAGAAAATCTTATTGAGGATATAAGTATTGCATGAAACTTGGAATTGCCTTTTGAACAACATGGATGCAGTTCTCAAGACCATGTGTAAATATGATCTTGAAAAACAGGAGAAAATGAAAAGGAACATGGACAGAATGGAGGGGTACAAGCTACAGCTGCTTGTGAATAGACCTCTTTAGAACTCATTCATAACTTAATTCATCTTAATTTACAGTTCTAGAATCAAAAAATGGCAGTGCTATGATGGCATTTTTCTGCTGGTGCTTTGTCCCTTTCTACTGTCAGCATCTTAGTATCATTTGAACTCTTCGGTTCTAGCATGAAATTGTAGAACAGCCCTAAATGTGTACTGTGCTGGTTATCTGGCTGTTACACTTGAGCTTCATTCCTTTTAGGAAAAGGTGTTCTTTAACAAACTGGCCAAAGAAATTTTGAGTCAAAGCATGCAGCCAGGCTGCAGATCAGGGATGATTGTTGCGTCTTAGTAACATGGACAAGACAGCCCCATGTAAGTCCTTTATGTGGAACGTAGAAATTTTCTGGTGGAGAGGAAGCTAGGAAGAGCTACTGCTCAGAAGGGTAACGTTTGTCACCCTATTTTTCATGTCAGGACTGAGGGGGTACCCTGGAGCTACAAGGGCAGCAAAGAAATTATCAGTCAATTGACTCATAAGAGCTGAAGAAAGGAAGAGAGCTTGAAAAAGGCAGAGACTCGATCTAGTGCTGAGGGCTATTTTAAATGCAAATACTTATTCTGGCTAGGGAGTTGGACAGTAGTTTGACCTATTTCTGCCTGTCTGCATTGTGTGCATTTTCAGTCTTTTTGTATCTTTTAGCACTAGCGTCCTGATCTTAAGACTGCGTAGGTGGATCTCCAGAAGACCCATCGTTTACTGGCATAGCATACCTGAACAGATACACTTTACTGCTCAAGCTACTAATGCATTTCACTTGAAAATCATATATAAGGTAGTGAATCATTAAGAAGGTGTCATCTCTCATTACCAACACAGAGAATCAAAGATTTATAGTGATTATATTGATATGCTTATAATGTAAAAAAGTGTTGACTGAGTACTCAGGTGACTTAATCCAGTTTTAACTCTCCTTGTTTTGTTAATTTTATAGCAAAAAAACTGCCCAAGAGTGAACCACAGAATACAGGAGCCAATTCTGTCAGAGGAAGAGGAGTAGACCTTACTGAACCCACGCAACAATCCAAGAGTCAATGCTGTAGTAACTAAAACATCAATTGCTTTAAACTGTTCTGAATATTCTTCTGCTTCCTAACTGTTAATAACCATGGAATTGGAGTGCTTAACCTGGCCCAGTACAGCTTCCAAACAACGAAGAGACTTATGGTAATAGTCAAGTTCCTGATACAGGGTTTTCTTTTGACCTAAATTTTCAACATGCATGTATCCATCACTGGCTGTAATGTTTCAGCAGTAGAGAAGAGAAGGAAGCAGAATAAACTTCCTTCAGTTGAAAGGTTTTAAAAATCACTTAGGGGTGTAGAAGAACTACTCTCTGTGGACCTGATTGGGCAGTTCCTTTAGCCTCAATACTGATTACTGTTACAACAAATAGAATTGGGACTTTTCATAATTCTTAATTGTGCTTTAAAACCTTTTTAGAAACAGGGTTCAAAAATTACTTATTCACAGTATTCATGCAACCAGTTGTTTCTGCAGGTGTCCACTGTTCAGTTATACATTCCATAGTTTAATAATTTAATTGCAAATAATACTTGCATTAACAATTTTAAGAACCCTATGGTTGCAGGAAAATGGAGTTTTAGTTGGTACACTGTATGTAAAATTACATCAGTTCAGTTAGTTATCTAAAGGAATTAGCGATAAATCAAGTTGAACTTCATTTCTAATCTATTCAGAGGGTACAGACCGGTCAATTCAACTTTGACTTAGGAATTCTTTTTTTTTTTTTTTCTTTTTCCCTTCTACAAACTGTAAGAGCCCTTCAAGTAAAACCACAACAAACTTGGTGTCTGTGACTTCTTTCTTGGTTTTGATCCCTGGGTCAAACCTTGGTTTCTTGGGTTTGGCCATTACAGTTTGTTTTTCCCCTAAAGAAAAAAATAGTGCACTAATGATTATGTACATCCAACTTGATTTTAAATTTGGATATTAACGTACTGTAAATAGGTACTCTGCATTGTAGTCTACATTTGTTTAATACTTTCTGTAATATTTAAGAGTTGCTTAAAGGTATACAGAATGTACAGTTACTTAAAGCTAACTTTTTTCCTCTCTAATCAAAGGGGGTTCTAAGTTCTTCCTTTATGGCTAGAACAGTAATAAATGATGCTCCTGTATCTGTAACATAAGTACTGCTGTCTGTCAGTAATGAACTTTGCAACTTTGTTTTCCAAAGTACATTTTATTTTGATCTGTCCAGTATATTGCACTAATTCTTTTAGTTATTTTCATTATATGAAATCTACCAAGTGTGTCATAAGAGATGAATTAGGCTATTTAAATGTTGAACTGATAGCAGAAACTTACTTGTGCAGATTTTAAATTTGCAGTAATCCGGGTTTAGCAAGGAAAATGGCAGTTCACCAGTGTTTAGTTTTATATTGAGGTGCTCAGGTTTGAATAAAGTGGTTTAAAAAAAAAAAAAGGAGATTTTTGATTACTGTTTCTTACTGAGAATTTCAGAAGGTTTTATTGCATTTGCAGAGTTCCAGACGAGGTGTCTGATTTACTATGTGGGTCAGCATTTAAGATGATTGCAAGTAAATTCATGACACAGATAAATAATAGCTTGTACTATATATACTGTGGCGCTCCTGTTATCCTATGATTAATTTTTAAGCGCTGAGGTAATTGAGTATCTTATCGCACCCATTTAGAACTACCATCAAAATAATAATATATCTTGAACCTGCAGCTACTGCACTCTTTACCATTTGGTCACTAACGTAGCTTCCTGCATTGTCATAGAGTGTCTCAGAGGTGCCTCTTCCTGCATTCGCAATTAGGCAGGTATGTGTTTGTGTCGTCTTCAAACTATGGTGGTGGTCTAGAACCCACTGGTGTTATGGTCATTAGCAGCTTTGGCCTTACAGGTTTATCACAAAATACCTTCAAGCCCATTTTTTCTGCCAGTTGTGGACCTGAGTAATAATTAGATAGGTGTGCTTTTGTATCCTTGGGGGGCTGGTTCATGTCTTTAGACCCTACTGCCAGTATGTTCTCTTGCAGCTGTTTATGGGTGCACCTTTGACCTGTTGCACAAAAAGCATTGGTGTCTTGTTTCTTGCTCTGCAGCCTGTGACTGTGGCTGAAAACTGTTACTTATACTGTTTCAGTTCTTCAGAATCACATTATGTGCTAGAATCAGGCTGGTTTACATATCTGTTCCATGAATTTACTTCATTCTTACTGAAAAGAGACAGTTCTGGATCAGGTTCTCTGGGGCTTTTTTTTTGGGGGGGTGGTTTTTCTTTTGTGGTCATCAGTTTCCCAAGAAATTTCACTTTGCAAATAGTTCCTTCTAAAATGTGAGTGTGTGCTTTCAAAACACTATGGCTGAATGAACTAATCGAGAGTTTTGGATTCAGAGCTCTGTATAGCAGTGTAAAATTTTTAGTACCTGAAAATAATTTGGACATCGTGTAGAATTTACAGTTTACTAACATGATGCCTTAAACCTTTTCCCTAGTTAAGGGACACAAGGGAGCAAGAGTTCTTGTGGTCATAAGAAGCCAAGGACTAACTTCTTTCCTTTAGTAGGAATAGGTACTTTACCATTCCATCGACGCTTGAAATCTGCAGGATGACAATGAAAAGTCTTAGAAATTGCATTGCTGCAGGTGACTAGTCTTGTCAAACCTGAGTGCAGAGCATAAAGGAAAGCAGCTCTGAAACAAAGTGCTGTGTTGTTGGAGATCCTCTATGGCTATGCTGGTAGATCATTTTTGCTTTAGAGGAGGTTACTGATCTGCTGCCATGTGTTGGCATAAGGACAAAAGTGATGTCTTACAGGAGGAACTTGAGTGGGATGGCAGATTTCCAGACACTAAGCTGGCTTCAGTTTGTTCATTTATATTGTATTTTAATACCATCTGGCTAGACTAGGGCACAGACCTCTGAGAAGTGTTTATAAGTAGGCACTGCTTATACAGTAGTTGTATTTCTTCGGCAGTATTGGCAGTGTCTTCTGTAGGAGACTGCTAAATGTAGTCTGCGAAGGCAGATTTGTCTGGGAGGTAACTGAGAACATCACACTGGAGGACACATTTTCCAATGATTATAGAATGTAGATGCCTTCAGTTATACTGTGTGAATGTTTCCTTGTGCTTACTCCCTCTTTCCTCTGAATTTTGTGGAGAGCTAGAAGATTGTCTAAAATTTACTTCGAACCCTTGGAGTAAGACCACCAGCTATAAACCTAACAAAGGGTATAATATAACCCACGTGGAAAAGTTTCTACAAGGAAGAGTAAAATCTAAACGCTTTTGGATGCAAGTCTCCTTTCCTCAAACCAGAGACAGGGCAGAAGAATTGACAAAATCTAGATGTCCTGTCAATGTGGGACTAAATGAAGAAGACAAATTTGGCCAATGTCACCAGCTCCTGCTCTGCCTATCTGACCATCCTTTTCAGTTGCTTACCTGGTGCTGAAGGAACATGGTTATACTTCTGAAATAACACATTCCTGAGGGGTGGGAAAATGGAGCTTGATGTTGTATAATTTTTCTTTGATGTAATAACAGTTGGAAAATTAAGTGTATTAGATTAAATAAATGTGTATTTAGCAGTGGTTCAAAAATGTGGACTTTAATCATAAAATGTTTAAAGTATCTCTTACCAACTGCAAGCCTTAACTCATTAGCAGAGATTGAGTTCATGATATCTTTTATTGCAGCCAGCATAAAAACTATCTGGGAGAGAAGGATGGAAGCTGGTGACTAGACTCAGAAAACTCTGGGTGAATTCTTTACCAAATTTTCTTACCTTTATCTTGCCCTTCAATCTCATTGTAATAAAATCAGGTTGCTTCCCCAGTGAGATGAAAACAAATGCATCTGAAAACATTCCCACTTTTTATCTGATAATATTGTGTTCCATTAAAGGTGTGACTGCATATCCTGAAAGAGTACCTGAGCTAGTGCTAAAACACCAGTTTTGATACCTGCAGTGAAGTTCAGGTAGCTGCAAAATCTGTTGAGGTAGAAAAAGAATGATCATAGCAACAAGCATTGGGACAAGGGAAAGTAAGGGGGAGTGGGGACAGACCAGTTAGGTGGTTCAGGGTCAGTGCATGTTCAAGTTGGTTTCTCGTGTTTGTCACACAGGCAGAGGGTTGCATGTTACTGTTCTTTAAATATATTCTGGAATCAGTTTTTCCAAATACTGAATATGATTATTTTTTGCCTCATAAAAAAAAATGAAGCCTCCCCACTGATCTTTGACCCTCTTAATTTCAGTCAAAGTCATATGAAGAAACGCAAAGAAGTCTTTCAAGTTTTGTGAATACACTCATCTGAGGAGGGAGTGCCCCGCTGCAGTATTAGCACACTCCTTACTAATACCTGGGGGGGTGTGATAGAAAAATATTACAGTGCTGAGCATGTGTTTCAGCAGAGACTGAAGTTAAAATACAAAACCATTTGAAACTATTCAGCAGCTTTATATATATATATATTATTAGATATAAAATATATTAATGTTATATAGAATATTAATATATAGCAAATATTATGCTTCTATACTCGTTTATGGAATAGCAAGCATTTTGCTTGTAATCTTACAGCTGTCTAATGTACACAAGATAACTGGTAATGAAAATCACCAAGTGTGAAGATATGACTAGGGTTGCTAAGAACTGCAAGAGCTTTACCTGCTGTTGCCTGCAGTAGGGCAGGGTGGAGAAGCAGTATCAGTGTTTCTGATTGTAATTAATAACTGATTTTCTACACTATAGAAAGGCAAAACAGGGTTCTGCATCATATGGAAATAGGTCTGAATAGGTCTTCGTTAAAAACAATAAATAATAACCAATTCCTATTTCTGAAATTGTCAATTGAGAACATCCCCACAGATCATGCTTCCAGTTTGCTGATAGCAAAATGTGGTGGCACTTAGTCTCATGAAATAAATGAATAAACAATATTTTAAGCATGTTTCATTGACACAAGAGATTTATCAGATCTAAAATAATCTGATTTCTGCCACACCATGAAAGGCATCAACTAACCGTCAAAAACATCTGACCTATTTCCATAGTTGTCAAGTACAACAAACCTTGTCTGCCTGTCATGCAGAGTT
The DNA here is from genome assembly GCA_002631895.1 of Agapornis roseicollis. NCBI lineage: Eukaryota > Metazoa > Chordata > Aves > Psittaciformes > Psittacidae > Agapornis > Agapornis roseicollis. The sequence continues at coordinate 129,999 of NDXB01003549.1, read as the reverse complement.
TCTATCTTAGCAAATTGATAATGCATTTATTAAAGAATTATTTATTTTCTTAAAAGTACCAAGATTGTTAATACTAATAAGATCACAATATGATGTGGGAGTGTGGTTATCCATAAAGAATTCAAATGAATAATCAATCTTCTGCTTAATGTGTCTCAATATTTAGGAATCAGGGTCAATTTTGAAATTAGCTTGTGTCTCTAAGCCAGAAGATTTTTGCTGTCAGTCTTTGAGGGATATCAAAACCTAGTAAAATTAGGGCTTTATAGGTTCTTTCATGATAAAGAAGGTGGTATGGGATGTATATTTGCTGATATGCAGAACAAGAAACCTAAATGTGCTTGGAATCATTCTCAGATACAATTGTGTCATCTTCCTCATCTCCACCAAGTTCAAAATCAGATGGGTTGGTTTTGTCCTGAGATTTTTACTCCCATGTCATTCTATAGAGGAGTTGAATATATCAAGAGATCTTATATTTTCACATTTTAATATTTTATTACTAGGTCATACTATGCTACCTAAGCTTTTTCTCACTCTTTCATAAACTCTGAATTACATCGTTGCATACTAATGCATGTGTGGTCAAGAAACTGGGACATGTGAGATCATAAAAAAAATAGTAACTAACAGCTATGTTAAAAATCAGCAGTAAATTCAAGAAGTGAGCGTTTTGGAAATACGAAGTTCACAATAATTTAGAGTATTGTTGTACCTAATAAGGTTTCAGTCAGTTGTTTCCTCCTTGTGATCCAGTGCATACCCCTGTGCATTCACACTGTTAGAACTGTGAATACAACATAATTCCTCATCACCTTTTCTGTATCTACTCATCACTTTCCAGACATAGTAAAGTGTAATCCCTGCCTGGGAGGGAAATTAAAAAAAAAAAAAAGAAGCATATTCAGAATTAAGATTAAAAAAAATTACCAATTTTGTGTGGAAAATATGAAATGGGACAGAAGCATTAATCAAATCACACTCTGATTGCCATTGGTTTTAGTGGTGAGCTTTTTAGGAGTCAGTTGAAATAAACCGTTTTATACCATTCTATTTAGGCGCACAGGAGATAAATTACATTTATGTGGACAATATTCCATTGTTTTTCTTGCTTGCAAGAGATAGATTTCTCAATGTTCATGTTCATTTAATGTAGGTTAGATTTTGAATGTCAGTTTCTCAATCAAGAAAGCATAATGGAGAAAGTATTATCAAATGGGCCAAGTGTTTGACCTTTTTAGATCTGTGGGAAACACCCCTGCTCCTTGAACTGTGAGACCTGCAAGCAGCAGCATGCTCCCTATGTGTTCTCCAGCCATCAGGATGGAAGGAGAGACAGGCTTTACAGCAGAGCTCACTGAAGAGCAATGAGGTTGAAAACATGGAATCAAGGCCAGGTACTGCCAAGGACATCATAGGGTCTCCTCAGTGCAAACCTCTCTTCCCCTTCTCTAGCCAAAGCTACTATCCTCTACCTGTTCCCATGCACCTCCCTTCTGCTTTATCTCCTTGCTCCAGTTTCCGCTTCCTCCCCAGCTTAGTCTCACCTCATTTTAATTCCTCAGTGCTGTGTTACTATTCTTGGGTCTGGCAGCCAGTGCTACAAACCCAAGAGTCAGAACTGCAGAGCAAGTCCTGGCAAGGCCAGCCGGTGCAGAGGGGGCTGCCTGCGTTCAGCACCTACACGCTGGCGTGTCTCCACTCAGCACTAGGAAACTGCTGCTCCTTTTTAACTGTTGTCACTTGCTCTGATCTGGATACATTTACAACGATAAAAGGTGCACTACTGATGCCGTCTCAGCCAGATCTGCAAGCTCTAGCTGGAGATCTTGGAGATTCTCTATGAAATAGCTATTAGTGTTTTGGTTTAAATACATACAAACCAACATATTTTCTAATAATAGAAACAGCTAAAACATATTGCCTGGAATTTTTACAAGTTACTCTGCTTCAGGCTCAGAAAATTTCTGTGTGAGCAATTAATATCTGCTGAGTTATAAGTTACTGAAAATGTGAGCGCTCCCATTTGTAGACAGCACTGATAATTCTACCTGTAATTTGAAATGGGGAAGAAACCTTGTAAATATCTATGTTGCTAAGGCAGCAGATGAAACTGATTGATAGTTTGAATGGCTGCTCTGTCCTATAATATGATGTACAGCTAAACCTTACAGCTGCTTGCACAACATCCTCTTCCCCCTAGATCATCAGCACATGACATGTGTACAGGCACTATGATGACACAAAATCCTGACACCATATGAGAAGCTCAGCTTGCTAGCCAGTGCATCATCTCTACTGAGTATGACAATACACTGTTTTTATTTAAGCTCACTATGTTTATTTCAGGGTTTAGTATTTATGTGCCTATGGATGACAAATGCTAGACAAAAATGCATATATTATAGGTTTTTATCATACTCTGTCTTCAGAAATTTCTGACTTCAGATTAATGTTTAAGTGGTGTTAATCCAGCACCAGAGCAAACAGCAGTTGTTTAGCAGCAGTACCATCCCACAGCCACATTGCAAGAGTAGCTTCTGGTAATTTCATCCTGCTTAAACCTCATCCTTTTTCTGGGGCTCTGTCTTTAAACTTGATACTTAAAGTAACTATTTTGCCACTGTTTTCTGTTACAGGATTTCATCTGGGAAGCCTCTTTTCTTCTCTGGCACCGCTTCTGTTCATCAGCTGTGGATTATGAGCATTTCCATGATTTGTGTTTTAACACACACTCTTTTTACCTGTGATGACAATTGTTTCACAAAATTCTGCCAAAGACAAAGCCCCAACCTCCTCCGGCCCCAATTAATGTGTCTTAAAGAGCCAGGTGCCTCCAGTCAGCTGAAATAGATCAACTATAAATTCTTAAGAAGAAAATCTCTTCTGCAGAGGATATCTACTGTGGTATTAGCAGAGCCATTCAAAACTCCCTTACGATACTGTAACATGCCTTGTCCTTGCAGAGCTGAGCTGGCAGGTGGCTGCAGCTCTCAAATCCGCTGTAGGACCAGTTTATGGGAAAGTCCATACCTCCACAAGAAGTGAGCCTCCTCTAGAAATGCTGCACCACTTCAGCAGGCCAAGATAAGGTGGTACATGATTAAAAAACCAGCAAAAATATGTTTGCATAGGTCCCTTCTTTATTCTGCATAGTTTGGGTTTGAGAATGGGAGATCGCATGAATGTTTTCGCTGCTGTCACTGTGATGGTGCATTCAGACCTGAGAATAGTTAGGACTAATATGCACATAAAATCTGGTAAGCGGTTTTTTTACAGTCAGCCTTTTACCTATTAATCCATTTTACATTTCATGTATATAAAACCTTCTTGAATTAGAGGCAGGAAATTGAAAACTTTCAATAAAATGTTAGTTTCAGTTCAGTAAACTTAATCCTTTACACTCATATACTTTATAGAATCATAGAATAGTTAGGGTTGGAAAGGACCTTAAGATCATCTAGTTCCAACACCCCTGCCATAAGCAGGGACACCTCACACTAAACCATGCCACCCAATGTTTCATCCAACCTGACCTTGAGCACTGCCAGGGATGGAGCACTCACAACTTTCTTGGGCAACCCATTCAAGCATCTCACCACCCTCACAGGAAAGAATTTCTTCCTTATATCCAATCTAAACCTCCCCTGTTTAAGTTGGAGCCTGTTACCCCTTGTCCTGTCACTACAGCCTCTAATGAAGAGCCCCTCCCCAGCATCCCTATAGGCCCCCTTCAGATACTGGAAGGCTGCTATGAGGTCACCACACAGCCTTCTCCAGGCTACAGTCCCAACTTTCCCAGCCTATCTTCATACAGGAGGTGCTCCAGTCCCCTGATCATCCTTGTGGCCCTCCTCTGGGCTTGTTCCAACAGCTCCATGTCTTTTTTATGTTTATATCTCTTAAGTGGGTGTAAGTGCTAACAAATCATAAATTCAGAGCACCGAAACAGTCCTACTTACTTATATGGTGTAAATAACCAGGATAATTTACATAATTCATGCAGAACAACAAGATATACTACAACTCTTCATTGCAATCATTTTGCTTTTGTTTAGTGAAAGGGCAGCCCTGATCCTAATTTTTTATAGTATGTACACATTGCTTATATTAATCACTGAAAACCTTGTAAAAATGAAATAAAACATTTCCCTTGTTGATCTCTTACGAAGTAGAAATATTGCTTTGTATTTCCTTCTTTCCTTGCATTTCCCTCATAAGAAACAGATAAGAGACTTGCAAACTTTTTGCTGTCAGGTTAGAGGATGCAGTGAGATACTGACAGCACAATACATGAAGCTAAAGCACCCTCAGAGAGCAAAGAACAAAATCCAGCTTTCTAGCTCACTGCAGTTTCTCTGTGCCTATTTCAGGAGCCAAAACCCAACACTGTTTAATGTTCTGAGCTGAAAATAGAAGCTGATCAAAAAAATTAGAAGATGTAGAAGAATAGGGAGCAAACCACAGTTTGAGACTACGTATGTTTCCAAGGGGGGAATACATCATGTTTACTCTTCGTGTCACAACAAAGAGCCTCTTGGTAAGTGCTTAGTCCTGCTCCTAGGAAAGGGAGGCTGTTCTGCCTCTGCTGTACACTGCCCTGTCTGTAAAAGGGGCAAAGCATGACACTGCAGACCACAGACTCATATGGCAGAGGATACCATCACCCCAGTAAGCCTTTTGCAGTTTGATACTAAAATCTCGTTTTTTAATTAGCAAAGGTGCCACTGAGCTTTGAGGATCCGGGATCTGATTTGTATCCAAACAGAAGAGTCCCTTATGCATTCATCTCCCTCTGACACATGTTGTTTCTGTCTCCACCCAGAGCATGCTTCTTCCTCACTTACAGTTGTCACAGTCAGCACTTACACAATCTCTGAACTCCTTCCTCTGTGAGATCTGGTATTATTATTGCTTATTATTTGCCACATACTTGTGGTCTCAGAAAACGATGACTGTTACCACTGAAACCAGCACAGAGAAGATGCCTGCCTGCCTGCCTGCCTTCGGGTGACAGGGCTGTGCCATGTAAAATGGAGGTCACAGTCTTCCTGAGCTTCTCATCACAATGCTATCAGCTAATACATATATACAGCCCTCACTGCTCAAGTTCTTGCTGAATGAACACTGGCTTCTTTGCTTGTCTTTTCCCTCTTCCCTGCTTTACCTCATGCCTTAGCCAGCACTTCCCTCTAGGTTCTCCCGTTTCCCATGTGCCTTTGATGCCACAACACAGCTTCATCATCTCCATGTGTCCAGCCCTGCTTCTCTTCTGATTTCCTTCCTCTCTCACACAGTTAGAACCTCCTCTGGAAAACTGTTTGAGAATGCATGGCACCTGCTTACAGAAACTATGGCAGTGACTCTTGGCATAGCAGGGACTGTTTCCCTGAGCTGCATTGTTCCTGATGCCACCAGCCCCTGCCAAGCGGGTGCCATTTGCCGTGGTGCAGCCTGACAGTGCCCTGCAGTATGCCCTGTTTTACATGGTCACCTTTGGCCAGAGCAGCAAACAGCTAATATGTGAAACCCCTTACACAGCCTTCCTTAAGCTCATAATAAGATCTCTGAAAAATTCTTCACCTGAAAACCCAAATTCATTTGTTAGCCCAGCAGCCATGCCCTACACCTTCCACCAGTTTAACAGAGCTGGCTCTCTCATCCTCCAAAAGCAGCTGCAGAAGGAATGATGCACAAGGAAGAAGACATCTCCCAAGTGAGTCAACTTAGGTGTCCATAGTAGCCTACTTACTGTATCCCCAGAAGCACTACTGCAGCTTCAAGGAAGTCTTGTTATGAAAGGTGTGGGAAGAGATAAAGACGAACCTGGTGAGTCACAGGAGCATGCTGGGGGCAGAGCCTGCCTTCAGGACTTGGGAACACTCCCACCTCTAAGACCTGATAACAGGCAAGAAAGAAGGAAGCAATTAATAATTAAAATAATTGTGGAATAAATTAGGATAATTAGTATCCTTATTTATCTTCCTAAGTGTTGTCCAAAACTGGAATCTTGACATTCCAGGCTCATCGGTTTTGCGTCATTCTATGAAGTGGAAGCATTCCCTATTGTTAGGTCTTCTTAGATGAGAGTTATAATCTGTGGCACTGTGTGCCTGTGCAAAGGTGCAGCTTCCCAGTTGGAAGGATGCATTGAACTGGGAAATGGGAGTAGCAAAGCAATGGCAAAACCATTTGCCACTCCAGATATTTTGCACCCCTTCCCAGTAAATGGGTCTGTCTTGGTGGGCCAGGGGTGACAGTTCATAACCCACTGAGCCCCTATATAGGGCAGAGAGGCTGTGAAGCACTGAGCCTGCTGAACTTGGCATGGGAGAGGAGGTACATGAGGTTTTGGGATCCACAAAGAGAAAGCTGTGGCAGAAGGTGGAAGATGGGTAAAGATAACGCAACTGTGCCTCCTGCACTCTCCTCCCAGAGACACCCTAACCCCACAAGGCCACATCTGGGGTTGCTTCTGTGCTCCTGAGGTTCCTCTGCTTTTCCCAGTCACACCCACCACAATTATAGTTGGCCTAAATGGAGGGTTTTAACCTGTTTAGTCCTTGCAGCTTAGCCATGTGGTTAGTAGTCTTGCATGCAGTTGTGTCCCTAGTTCTTAGGATTCCCAGGTGCTCTCCCACACAGGTATGGGAAGGCCCCATGATTAGCTTGCACAGTCAGATGTGCTTAGGCCAGTGTAACTTCATCTTACAGAAATATAAAGTATTTGCTATGCAGAGTTTTATTGCCTAAACCAGTGTCACATCAGCAGCTACTTGGGTGCAGGTAGCAGAAAGGAAGACACCCCTCCCACTCCTGCCAGCTGAACCTGTGCCAGTCACCCAGGGGTCTGTGAACACTGACCAACCTTCCCTACATGGGCATGGGGTGGCTGGCAAAACCCCCAAAGCACAGCCAAAGTACACTAATGGGGTCATTCAGAATTGCAGGGATCTCTGCCATGCATTATGTAACAGGATACAGAGAAAAAGATGTTAAAGAAATAATGTGGGGAGGCATAAGAGACAAAAAGTAGGGGCAAAATAGGTAGTACATCCTATGTTTGCATGAAGCAATCTGGAGCTCTTGCTACCAAAAAACAACACACTATAAGCCTACATAGTGACTTCAGATGGCTAAAGAGCTTTAATGAGCAGCTTCTGAACCTGGCATACACAGTTCACATTGTACTGGCAAAGGCAGTAAATTCCCTGTGCTGCATGAGCCCAGACTTTAATTTTCTCACTCAGCTTGTGTTAAATCACAACTCTGACTACTGTCAGGAAGAGCATCCTCTGGGTAAAAAGTGAATAAAAACTGTCAAGTGCTCCATCACTAACAAGAAGTTTGTGTTACGAAAACAGCCATGAGCATTGCAATGATATTTTCTCCATTACTTTTCCTGCATGTTTTCCTTTAAAAATAAAGGAAGGTTAAAAAACCTTCTCTGTGAGGTTCCCCATAGCAGACAAAACTTAGTGGTGGGAAGGCCTGCCATCTGCATTATTAAAGTCACATGTAAGCACCATGGGAAGCTGACAAGATGCTGGAGACAGCATAATGAACAAAACGTTTGTACTGTTCATACTTCCAGTGATTCATAAAATATTGATAGCAGTCCTGAGAGCATGGCGGCCAAGAGGGAGGCCATTTCACCCACAAGGAATGTGCTAATGAAAGGACACAATAGGATTTTATATTCTGAGAAATTCCCCGGAGGGACAAGAGCTCCGCTTTTCACATTTGCATTGAATGGTAAGAATAAAAACAGGTGGGAGAGCAGGAAGAAAGTCCCATCTAGAACAAAAGAGAGGGACAGAGGGCTCGAACGAAGCTGGGAGATGAGGATAAGGGGTAAAAAGGTAGGCTCCTAGAGCTCAGCCGCGGCTGGGAGGTCCATCTCAGCATTCAGCATAAGGCTGCTATTAGTTGACTCATTCTTTAATTTATGTGACCGAGATAGGCCCCAAAAGCCCTAAATGACAACTAGGCAATAACCAGACGTCAGGCACACCCCAAACTGCATTTTAATTTCCTCTTTTGTGATATCAAGAATGCAGCCACCTCCTTTGCTGGAATAGCACGCACTCCCCTGCATTTAAGACTGTTCAGTGTTAGCAGTGAATTCAGGGAGAGCAGCAAACACGAGATGCATTTCTCTTGGAAGCAATTAGCAGGAACTTCCTTGGAGCTACCAGCAGAACTACAGCGATCTAAGGAGAATCACATGGACTGGTGTTCATGTTTCATCCCACTCCAGGCCTGCTTAATTCAATCCAGATGACCAGTTTTCCTGAAGACACACAGCCACTCACCTGAGATTGGGAGCGGAGCTGCAGAGGCAGGCAGCTCGCCTCATTCAGCTCCCACCATTGCTTCCTAAACACTGGTTCCAGAGTCAGTTCCACTTGTGCAAACCCACTGACATGCCCCAAAGGATGGGAACTGAGCAACGTGGCGAGGGGTTTTCAGACATCGTATGGAGTCTGAGTCTAATTCAGTATCTTCATTGTGCATGTTTAATATAAGCACTAGAGTGATTCTGTTGTGCTCAGAGTTATGCACACATTGCAAATAGAAAATTAGCATGTACTTGCTTGTAAATTCAGTCAACAGAAAAAGCCAGCCTGGATATATGAAATGGAGAATGTAATCTATGCACTCAGCCATCAAAGAACAAATTCTTAATTTTTTCCTAATTTAGTGTAACCTGTTACAGCCAAATTACATTTACTGAAGCTACCAACAGTCAACACAGCCCAGGTTATAGTCCCATCCAGCTGGCAACTGATCTTTCCGTCCTTATTCATTTATGTTATTACTGAATGCAATATCTTACCTGTCACTGGAACACTTTAAGACAAAGTCAAGCTTTTTTCTTTTTTATTATTCTTTAACAATGCATTTGCACACAGTTAGAATGAGAGTGATGATTTAAATCAGACTTAAAAAAGAGAAAGACTTACCTATTTGAAGCTAGAGTCATTTCTTTCTAAGCCACTCCCAGTAAGCAGTAGCTCTGCATGTATAGTGAATGCCGTGTTTATAAATGTTACTATAGTAACTGTATCCCTAGCCACAGGCTGGTACTTGCTGTTCTGGTTATCTAATGAGCAGCAAGATAAAAAGGGGATGAAAAAGAGACACAGTGTTGCAGGACAGCTTTGCTCTTGAGGATTCACGAAAGGACTATAGGAAAAGTATTTTTAATATGTATACAAGCTGGTACCTTACAGTATGGAATAGGGCAGTGTTTTTCCTGCTAGACCCTCACAAACACACCATGAAATGTAAACAAATATTCGAGCATTTAATCAAAGTATCTACTTTATGACAACTTCTCTCTTTGATTTTACTTACATGGAAGCAAAAGCTTCTCAGACGTCTAAGGACCCTGAAGAATAAGGTAAAAGAATAAGGTTGTTTGCCTACGCTGTAATGTTATGAACATCCAACGTGCAGCTTCAGGCATAAAAACACACTGAGTGGTCTTAGCAAAACTTCAGGGGAGTTACACACCTGTGTGAAAACAGAAATTGTATTTTCACACAGTTGAAGCTGGTAATTCATTTGTGGGCAACCTTAATGGTGGGTTAATTATCATTAGTTTGCTGTTTAAAGGAGAAGCTGGTGTTGTCTTTTAACGAAAAGAAAATCAAAAATAAAAATAAAAATAAAAAATAAATCCCATATCTGGGGAGGTAAAGGCTACAGTTCCCAGAAAAATTGCCTGTCTGTGTTCAGGCACGAATATTAAGTGGTCCACAGGAGGCAATACGTTGCTCCAGATGCACTCTTCACTTGTAACATTTGCTACCGAGGAAGTGCAGTGGGAAAGCTGAAAGTGAAGCTAAGCAAGAGCAGTTTCGTTTTCAAGCCGGAGAAGAAAGCCTAACCCTAACCGGCAAGAAAAATGCAAGCGAAGAGGTTCTTAAGTGGCTGTTACGCACATCGCTGATCTGTTATTTGAAAGCACGATTCAGGCACTCTAAAAAACAGTTAACCCCCCTACAATACTCTCTCAAATTTACGACAAACTAAAGGGTTTGTTTCCCTTTATTTCCCGCGGCGCTCGGGGCCGCCGCCGCCGAGGGCAGCCTTCCTTCCACCTTAACAGTCCGTCTTAAAGCCCCGGGGATGGCAGCAGCCATCTTACGGGTCGCTGTCACGGCGGATGCGAAGCCCGAAGTAAACCCCGGCTTTCGCTTCAGGGCAGGTCCCATCCTCCCCCGTCTACCTCCCCCCCC